>CM044018.1:493239-528239 GCA_024085815.1 Flaveria linearis | reverse complement strand
ACAAAAGGCAAGTGTACCTATCGTGAGGTAATATAGTTTTGGTAAGAACTGAGTATCAATCTGTGGATACACTAAGCCTACTCAACAACCCTCATAATTGACTATCAATTTTTGATTTAGAAAATGATAAGTTAAACAAAATAACAATAAATAAAGATAGATAAAGATAGATTGAGACTTTTGGTGATTCTTTTAGTGATGTAAGGCTGTTATCCTAATTTAGATAACACTTATGTAACTGTGATGAAATGGTGGTGTGATTAAAGATATTGATTAAAGTAATTATGTTAATGTTTATAAAGATAAGCTGGCGTGATTTCTCGTCTATCCGCTCCGTAGTGACTAGGACCATGTCAGGTTGAGATTTACTGCTTAGGTCAAAGCCCTAGTAATGTAGGTAAATCTTCAATGGCCTTTTCGACATATGATTTCTGAAAACATAACTTAATGTAAGATGAGATTTGATCAAGTTCCTTTCCAACATACCATTAATTTTAGAAAACCATAACAATTACTGTAGATTTCTCAGACTAATAAAAGGGAACCCATAAATGATCAGAAAGTTAAGGTCTTATGATTTCTAATAACCATCTCTAGTCAACTAGCCATAGTTTGTTATGAATAAAAGTTGATCATACGTTATTCAACCGTGTATGACAATCACAATTAAAAACCATAAACTTATAACCCCCCGTTCAAATATAGGTGCTACCCATCGAAAATTTTCCCAAGACTACCATAACATTAACACAATATTTGTCACACCATTAGTTCATCTCAAATTACATAAGTTTCATTAAATAGGATAACAAATGAAGTTTAGCTCATAATGAGCTTGAACCTAACAACAAAAATAGAAGATAGTAATGAAATCATCGATAAATTAGAACAATCACACTGATGATTCACTATGGATGATGTTAAACGATCCCGAGCTTCTTCTAAGTGTTGAATGGACCTCCAAAACCTTCTAAGGACCTCCAAAGGCTGGGTTCCCGAGAGGGAACACCAGCACTTCACCTCCCAAAAGCTTCTTGTCAAAGTTGCAAATGAAGTCCTATTTATAGGCTTTCTGAAGTGTTTAAGCATGGCCCCATGCCTAAAAGGAACGGCCCCGTGATAGTACAATGCTTACGAAAGTTGGTCGGCTCGTACGTACAGGAGTTGTCGGGCACGGCCCCGTGACAAATGGGGCACGGCCCCGTGAAAGGGGTAAACACGGCCCCGTGACAAATGGAGCACGGCCTCGTGACTGCTTTTGGGGAACACTACTTTTTGTCCTGTCAGATGTCCAATCACAGGAGTATGTCAAATTAGCACGGGGGTGTGTTTCAGGCAAGGCATGGGGGCGTGCCTCATGAAGCATGGCCCAATGCATGAATTCCAAAACTTGGTTTTCTTCATTTTCTTCTTATTTATGCTCCTTTTATTCATCTTGGTCTTTTCCAATCCAGAAAACACAATATGAACGATTTAGGTATCAAATCATCATTTTCAGTAAGAGTTTATAGAATAATTGATGTGCAATTGATATGTTTTATATGTATAATTTGAAGCACATCAAATATCCGCACACTTAAACTTTGCTTGTCCTCAAGCAAAATCACTCAAAATAGCAACACCACCAAAAACCAAATAACTCAAGATATAAATATGTTTTCGAGAACTATACAAGCAAACTTGGTTTACCTAAATATACACAGTTAAGCACATGTGGAATGATATCCTTTCAAGCAATAGAATGGTTTGTAAAGATTTTTAACATGTAAAACTTCACACTTCTCACAAAGTGCACTCACACTCGGCTATATATATGGAATCATACATAAGATGAAGTATGACTAATACGCTCAATTGCCTACTATGAATACGTGTGAAATCATATGCTTGGTAAGGGATCAAATTTCCACCTATTTTAGGTATTTACTTGCATAAATCATTAGGTCTTTGATGGGTTGTAACTTGGCTTAGGTTTAGGGTACGGATTATCTGGGGAAAAAGTGGCTAAATGCTAAAGACGATTATCTTGCCTTATTTGATTGATATAAACTAACAGGAAAGTAATAAAAAGGTTTCCCCATACAATACTCAAGCTGCAAGGGATATACAAACTCGAGGACTCGTTTATGGTCAGATTGTCAAGACCGTATTGCATTTTCAAAAACTGCACCTCCTCCTTAACCCGAAGATATACGTAGCTATCCTTTTTTTTAGTGTAGTTCGGCTTGGAGCCTAAAAGCACCCAACGGATTTGGATGTCGAATTCTTGGATTTGGTTTGGTTTTTGCTGCATTTTCCTTCGTGAAATAAATTCTTCACAGGTTGGGCATTTTTCATATCATTTTTTTGTTTCTTGATCACATATTTTAAAATACCACAAAATGACAAACTAGTTTTTTTCTTCTTCCTTTTTTCTTTCTATCTTTCTTTCTTTCTTTCTTTCTTTCTTTCTTTCTCTCTCTTTTTTTTTTGAAATAAGCCAAAACATGTCTTTAACGAAAACGGGTATTGTTGAAGGCTTTTTGGTTAAATGGCTTAGTGGTTTGGGTGATGGAAAATGAAAACGTTTAAGCTCAACGGGGCTAACTAGGGATAATGTTTGGGTAAGGATATTTGAAAATGGTAGAGGCTCGAATGTTGGGTTTTCCTAATTGCCTAAATCCTTTTTATGCAAGAAACACTTATAAGGTTTTAAAATGCATACCCAAAACAAGTTCTAATTCACACGCCATATAAGGCACCCTCAATATATCCATAATGAAAGCAAAAATACATAAATGTAAAAGCTTGTTTAAGGCTCAAAATAAGCTCACACATAGGATGGAATTGGATATAAGTATTTCATTTTACATATTTGAATATTTTTACCAACTCGTTTTGCTTTTCAGGATATCACAAAAAACATTTTAAGGTTATTTGGGTTTGCTTTATTTGCTTATTTATTTCTCAAAAACGTATATTTATATTTTGTTTTATAAAAAATTGTTTCATGTTTCCTGTGTTGTTGCCATAAACATTAAAACTAGAGTGACTTTTTGCAAAAGATTTAATTATAACTTGGACCTGTTTATAAGCAAAGTATCAAGCATAGATACCCTTCCCCACACTTAAACTTCACATTGCACTCAATGTGATTAACAATAAATATTAAGTAGAGAAAGGAAACGAAAACTCCTCTAAAATGATGAGTCAAATGCGTGCGATCGTTTTTCCACAGCCACCTTGAATGAGCTCAAAAGAATACATTGGGATTAATCTAAAACATCACCAATTTATTTAAGAAGAAAGTTAAAGTCCTAAGCATACAAAATAAAAATAAACAGACTGAAAGTAACATAGAGCCATGTTTTGGTTACGGGTTCTTGGCTAGACCCTTCCCCACAATTAGTTTTTTATGAGGTGGAGGTTTATCACCTCCAAGAAAATATTAGCTGGTATATCGATTTGGCCAATAACCGATTACCATTGACTTTAAAGCTTAGTCCCTCATTATTTTCAACCTTGATAGCATTTTGTGGATCGACTTCTTTTTTTTATAATTATTAATTTTTTTTAAAGAAAAACAAAATAGTCAAAAATTTGGATTGCCTTTCAAACTACCATGTGTCCCCGGCAACGGCGCCAAAACTTGATGCGTGTGGATAGTATATATATTTTTGATAAAGGATTTTCACACAGATTAAGTTTTAAATGGTTATTACTAATACTAACTACACACACAAAAGGCAAGTGTACCTATCGTGAGGTAATATAGTTTTGGTAAGAACCGAGTATCAATCCGTGGACACACTAAGCCTACTCAACAACCCTCATAATTGGCTATCAATTTTTGATTTAGAAAATGATAAGTTAAACAAAATAACAATAAATAAAGATAGATAAAGATAGATTGAGACTTTTGGTGATTCTTTTAGTGAAGTAAGGCTGTTATCCTAATTTAGATAACACTTATGTAACTGTGATGAATTGGTGGTGTGATTAAAGATATTGATTAAAGTAATTATGTTAATGTTTATAAAGATGAGTTGGCGCGATTTCTCGTCTATCCGCTCCGTAGTGACTAGGACCACGTCAGGTTGAGATTTATTGCTTAGGTCAAAGCCCTAGTAATGTAGGTAAATCTTTTGTGTCCTTTTCGACATACGATTTCTGAAAACATAACTTAATGTAAGAAGAGAGTTGATCAAGTTTCTTTCCAACATACCATTAATTTTAGAAAACGATAACAATTACTGTAGATTTCTCAGACTAATAAAAGGGAACCCGTAAATGATCAGAAAGTTAAGGTCTTATGATTTCTAATAACCATCTCTAGTTAATTAGCCATAGTTTGTTATGAATAAAAGTTGATCATACATTATTCAACCGTGTATGACAATCATAATTACAAACCATAAACTTATAACCCCCCGTTCAAATATAGGTGCTACCCATCGAAAATTTTCCCAAGACTACCATAACATTAACACAATATTTGTCACACAATTAGTTCATCACAAATTACATAAGTTCCACTAAATAGGATAACAAATGAAGTTTAGCTCATAATGAGCTTGAACCTAACAACAAAGATAGAAGATAGTAATGAAAATCATCGATGAATTAGAACAATCAAAACGATGATTCTCTATGGATGATGTTTAACGATCCCGACCTTCTTCTAAGTGTTGAATGCACCTCCAAAACCTTCTAAGGACCTCCAAAGGCTGGGTTCCCGAGAGGGAACACCAGCACTTCACCTCCCAAAAGCTTCTTCTCAAAGTTGCAAATGAAGTCCTATTTATAGGTTTTCTGGAGTGTTTAAGCACGGCCCCGTGCCTAAAAGGCACGGCCTCGTGATAGTACAATGCTTACGAAATTTGGTCGGCTCGTACGTGCAGGAGTTGTCGGGCACGGCCCCGTGACAAATGGGGCATGACCCGTGAAAGGGGCAAACACGACCTCGTGACAAATGGGGCACGGCCCCGTGACTGCTTTTGGGAAACAGTAATTTTTGTCCTGTCAGATGTCCAATCACGGGAGTGTGTCAAATTAGCACAGGGGTGTGTTTCAGGCAAGGCAAGGGGCGTGCCTCATGAAGCATGGCCCCATGCTTGAATTCCAAAACTTGGTTTTCTTCATTTTCTTCTTATTTATGCTCCTTTTGTTCATCTTGGTCTTTTCCAAGCCTGAAAACACAATATGAACGATTTAGGTATCAAATCATCATTTTCAGTAAGAGTTTATAGAATAATTGATGTGCAATTGATATGTTTTATATGTATAATTTGAAGCATATCAGGTAACTCTATGAATCTAAATCTTCTCTTTTTGATTTTTTATTTTTCAAATGGGTTTGAAATCATTACAAGCTTACAGTTATAATCTTTATTCTAGGCAGTCGTTTTTAGTTTGGTGTTGGATGTTAATTAGATATGGCTCGACATTATACTTTCCTTTTTAATTTTTAAGGAGAGTCTAGCTTAAAAAATAGAGGCTAAAAACAGTATGTAATCTTTTTTTTTTTGCACTGACTAGAAGAGTTTTGGTTAAATACACAGGGGCTTTTTTCGTAAATACAAATAGCAACAAGCAGTTAGATGATTGTACTGTTGGTTGTAGGATTCTATGTGCCCAAGACACTTAGAATATTGATGTGGTTAGTACGTTATGATCCAAGTCGGGTTATACCCAATAACAAGCTTAGCAAACACCAATTAATATTTAATTGATGATATAATCATGCAATTAAATATTTACACCAATTTAGAAAATGGGTTTTCTAAATAAGTTGCATATGAGATGGAACAATTTATTAGGATATTTTGTTCAATAATATTATTTGAAGTGTTATTTAAATTAGTTTTATAACACCAAATAATAATGAGAGTATACTACTTATACAATTAAATGGTTATTGTTACAAGACTAGGCATGTGTGTATGTGTGTGTTTTAATTAAAAAGGAAAAGAAAAACATTTTTGTTTCATCCTTGAAACCGTCCCACACATGCATGTGTGAGGTTTTTCTTTTCCTTTGATTCTCTTGGTAAGAACAAGCACTTGCATGCTCCACTAATGTCTTTGGGAAGAACAAGCACATGCAAATGTCTCCACTAACTAGTGCATAAGTAGCACTCTCTTTCTCACAATCTAAGGACATGTAACTACAACAAGAATTCAGCTCTTTTTCTATCTATCCTACGGTTTTGAGCAGCAGCTGAAAGTGTTTTTTGAGCTGGTTTTTCAAGTTGTTCTTGGTGTTTTCTACCTAACAAGAAGGTGTGTTTGCAAGGAGCTTGGGGTATACTAGCTTGAGGACTTCTATCCTTGAAGTCTTGGCTGAATTTTGGACATCATTCAACCTTCTTTTGGTCGACCTTTTGCTGCTGCAGTAAGGTAGTTTCACAGCTCAATGAAGCTGTGATTTTATGTAGTTTTACATATGTTCATAGCATGCTAATTCACATAAATGATCCTTTGTTCTTTGGGGTTGTTTTATACATCAATATGGTCATCTAATGAACATATTTTTTAGCTTATAAACAAAGTTATAATGTGTGACATCTGTCACTTCAAGGTCCGTCATTTAACGTGAAATTGCGTTAACTATCCTTAGAACATTCATTCCTCACCTTCATAGACTATTTGTGAGGATATCATGTTTAGTCTATTATCCGTTTCAGTGATGTTATCAATAATTATATCCATATCATTTAAAACGCTTATGAATAACACCGACAACATCACTAACTATATTTTGTAAAATGCTACAAACAACCTTAAACACATCATTATAATCGGTATAACGCGCGTTTTTAAGTCTTTTTCTACATAAATGAAATTGGGGACACGGGGCTTAAGTGCAAGGACTAAACTTGACAATGGCCAAACTGGGGCTGGGTATAAATACCCATCCACCAGCCTAACACTTCACCGTCTTCACCATCTGCTCTCTTCTTCCTCTTCTACGCTTCTTCTTCTTCTTCTTCAACCTAGCACCAAAATTGCCCCGATTTGTCTCGTTTTCATCGGCTAGACCTCGGTTACAGCTTAGATATCACGTTTCAAGCAGGTAGACGACCACGGTTGTCCATTTTTGCTTAATTTACAGCTGCGATTTTCTAGGGTTTCGGGTGCTCGGGTTCATCCGAGCACATGAGGTCGTGTGGGCTTGTGTGTTGCGTTTCTGAGTGTGCATCTTGTTTAGACATGTTAGAATAGGTATTCTGGAGGTTCTTGGCGTGTGAAACCCGTGCTCGGAGTAGCTGGACGCTGCTCGAGGTCTCAGCAGTCGCGACCTGCTGTACAGGGCGACTGGGTCTTTCGGCCGACTGAGCCGTGCGACTGGAGTGAGTCGTGCGACTGAGTTATGCATCTGAGTCTATCATGCGGCTGAGTGGTGCGACTGGGGTGAGTCGTACGATGAGTCATGCGCCTGGGTGTGTACGATTGAATGTGAATGCGATTGAGTCAATGCGTCTGAGTCTATCGTGAGACTGAGTGGTGCGACTGGGGCGAGTCGTACGACTGACTCATGCGCCTGGATGTGTGCGATTGAATGTGTGTGCGATTGAGTCCATGCGAGTGAATGTGTGTGCGATTGTGATTGAGTCGCACGAATGAAAGGCCAGTCGTATGAATGAAGGTTCAATTGCACGAGTGAAGTTGATTCGTGCGACTGAAGATCCATTCGTGCAAATGGAGGATTGATTCGTGTGTCCGATCCTGTTGTGTGAATGATGATGTGTGTGTGTGTTTGAATTCCCCTTTCTGGAGGTCTTATGATGATAAGGTAACATCAATAAGAGTGTCATAGCTTGACCACAAAGATTAAAGTCAACGCTATCAAAAGGCACAAACTATTTCCATACAAACTAACCTAACGTTTTACAACTACCGACAATCCATTTGGGACTATTCTTAGTACTTGGACCTACATAAGGTCTGATATGTGTATGCCTGCTTGTGTGTGTGCTACCCACGACCGAATCGAAACTGCCCGAACCTATTAAACATCATCTTATGCTTTATGATCATTATTAATGCTTGTCAGTAACTGTCAATAGGTGTTTGACGGTTCATAGCATCTTACCCTTGGAATCTACCACCATTGGAACCTATCTTCTATATTGTGAATGCTATTGTGGTTGGATGCCTCGGCTGTGTGGGACTTCTGTGTGGGACTTCTGTGTGGGACTTCTGTGTGTGACTTCTGTGTGGAACTTCTATGTGGATCTTCTGTGTGGATCTTTCAGTACAACCATTAATCCCAGTATTGGGACCTAAGGACTGGTAAGGTTGTAACCTATACGTATGCGCTGTGTGGATCTTGCTACGTCATGTGAAACTCATGGGATGCTTACTACATGTTGGATGCTTTACTACTTGTTGGATAATACTACTTGTTTGGTGATACTATTTGGCTGTGTGGGACTTCTGTGTGGGACTTCTGTGTGGTTCTTCTGTGTGGATCTTTCAATATAACCATTAATCCCGGTAATGGGACCTAAGGATTGGTTTGGTTATAAACTAGACGTATGCGCTGTGTGGATCTTGCTACGTCTTATTAAACTATTTACTTTTGGGAATGCTCTCTTTACAGCCACCAATTCCCGTGTGGAACCGATGATTAGGTTTGGCTGTAGTCATTTATAACTGGTAAAACCGCCTACGCATAAGTGTAGTTGCGGTAGTTTTTATTAAACCTACTTACTGTTTTCATCTTAACATCTTTTATTACTTAAAACCTGCGAAGCTCACCAACAATTATGTTGACTGTTTTGAGCATCTCTTTTCAGGTGATCAAGGTAATTGAAGTTCTAGGAATGCTGCCTTTAGAGGAGACCCTAGGATGCATTTTGGAGGAATTAGCATCTTGTTAAACATTGATACTTTTGGAACATTTTGTTTGCTTAAGCTTGAATATTGCATACTTGTTCCCGGGTTGTGGGAATTTACACTACAAGTTAACATCAATGTTTGTGAGATCATCTTATGTTTATGTTTATGGCTATGCTGTCGTGAACATTGATTATACACGACACAAGTCTCCATTTGTACCGGGTGTCGTCATGACACGCTATGTCATCAATTACATATATATTGCATCTCTGTTGTTAACCATGTGTTATGACGATCCCGTCTAGCTCGCATCCCCGTGTTTCCGCTATCAGCGGGGGTGTGACAGACTGGTATCAGAGCCATTGGTTATAGAGAATTAGGCAATTACACTTGACCTAGACTATAACCTAGGAACCTTCATGTAGAATGCATGCTAGGACTGGCTTGCATCAAATATTATATGTATGTTCCTCTACGCTTGTTTCTTGTCACTATACCTGATGCTATGCATATGTGCTTGCTATCTGATCATCCTGAGGAAGACACTATTACTCTTAGTCTTTCTCCATGGGATACCCTTATACTGGAACCTTACGTTGTATGCGCACAACATCACATCATTAGGTCGAGATACCTAAACAGAAGGGAACTTCGGTGATCACGCGTAGCGTCGATCTCGGATACTAAATCCGACCCTAACATGATTATGCCTGAAATCCTGAAAGTATGAAGGATAGGCAGCTATCATTAGACATATTGTGCTTATGTGCTTAGAGTTTACTTGCTATTACATTCTACTATTGGAATACTATTGGCTCATGGACATGAGGGCATTACATGATCTGTGCTTGATGAATGTGGACAATACTATGATGTTAACTAGGGTAAGTGAAGCTAAGGGTGACCATGCAAGGCAAATTACCATTACGGGTGCACACGTAATTGCAATTCGCCTTGCATGAGAAGTCTGGCTAATCATACCATGAGGTAACGATCATGAGTATTACTAGTTTTCTATTCTATACCCTAAGGTGCTAGGATCATAATTCTAGTAAGACCTTATTAAGGGTATGGTAACATTACTAACACCTACTATTACCTAAGTCCTGTCTTATTTAGAGCCTTCATGGTATTTCCAATCATGACATTGATCTTATTCTTTGTGAGACATTCCTCCACTTAGCCTCTCAGTAACTAGGAACTGATTGAATGCTTAAAATGAAAGTGGACTACAGGAAATATAGAGGAGTGATGACACCCTCTACACATACACTATGTTATTTTATGGGATGATGCTAAGGAAAATTAGGATGTCGTGTAACCGGTTTAAGTGTCATTCAAGGTGTATCGTGGATGTGGTGGGAACGCTGCGGGGAACCCTATATATAAGCATCACCGGTATACTAAGAATGTGCTTAAACTAGGCTACGTGATGATCTTGATGGACCGAAGCATGGGTTATTGGAACTTGATGAGTGGAATCATACGTGTATCTTAGAAATGACTAAAGTTTACATGTTTGCACCTTTCTATGATTAGAAGATGCCGCCTCGAAGAGTCACACGTAGTACCAACCAAGATGGTGAGACCCCACAAGGCAGAGATAGGGGTAGACCACCAAGAACAGGTGGCGCCCCAGCTGGCGACAACCAGGGAACTGAAAACCCTGATATAGCTGCTATGATCGCTCAGCAGCTAGCCGCACTGATTCCAACTATAGTGACTCAAGTGAGCGACACTCTTCTGAATCATCAATTCCACAGGAGTAATGATACTAATGATCAGTATAACCAAGGAACAGAGAAGAGAAAGGAGGTTGGGGAAACGAGCCGGTCTAACGCCGGAAGGTTTGATAAGAAGGCCAAGACGACCCAAAATTTTGGGGCTGTGACTCAGGGAAAGAAAGAATATGCTGGCCCACACCCCAAATGTGACAGGTGCAACCTTCATCACCCCCCAGCAATGCCGTGTCGGGCGTGTGTGAACTGTAGGCGCCCGGGGCACCTAGCGAGAGATTGTAGAGTTGCATCGAACCTGGTGACACTCGTCAACGCGGCTAACCCCGCCGGGAATGCCAGGGCTTGTTATGAGTGTGGAGGTCTTGGTCACTACCGGAACATGTGCCCCAGACTGAATAGGGCACCGGGTCAACAAAGGAATAACCAGCAACAAGTGATGGCCATAGCTGGCAACCCAGGCCAAGGGAATCAAAGAAGTGCTGCCAAAGGACGTGCATTCGTTATCGGAGCAAATGACGCCCGTCAGGACCCGAATGTTGATACAGGTACGTATTTGCTCAACCACCCCTTCGCCTTCAAATTGTTTGGTACTGGAGCAGACAATACTTTCATATCTTCTGACTTTGTACACACGCTTGCCTTGAACCCTAGTAGACTAGAGACTAGCTTCTCTGTAGAAATGGCCAACGGTAGAGTGTACAAGCAGATGAGATTTTTAGAGAGTGCTCCAGGATATTGGAGAACCATGCCTCCGACATAGACATAATACCTTTCGAGTTGGGGAGCTTCGATGTGATTGTGGGAATGGATTGGTTGTCGAAGCACGGAGCCGAGATTGTTGGTCGGGAGAAAGTAGTACGAATCCCCATGCCAAACGAGGAGGTACTCAAGATACAAGGAGAACGACCGGAAGAACTCTAAAGCTTATCATTTGCATGAAGACATGACGATGTTTACAAAGCAGTGTTACGCATCTCGGGCCCGTGTAATGGAAAAGAAAGAAGAAGGCAACAAGTTGGTAGATATTCCTATAGTACGAGATCTTCCAGGAGTATTTCTTGATGACTTGTCGGGATTGCCTCCTCCACGACAGGTGGAATTTCGTATCGAGTTAGTTCCTGGAGCTACGCCGGTAGCAAAAGCACCGTATCGGTTAGCGCCGTCTGAAATACAAGAATTATCTAGCCAATTACAGGAACTACTGGAGAAGGGTTTTATTCGACCGAGTCATTCGCCATAGGGAGCACCGGTCCTATTTGTCAAAAAAGAAAACGGGTCGTTCCGCATGTGCATCGATTTTCGCGAGTTGAACAAGTTGACTGTGAAGAATCGGTACCCTTTACCCAGAATCGATGATTTATTTGACCAGTTACAAGGAGCTTCATATTTCTCCAAGATTGATCTCCGTTCTGGATATCATCAACTGAGAGTTTTGAGGATGACATACCGAAAACAGCATTCAGGACTCGTTATAGGCATTATGAGTTCTTAGTCATGCCGTTCGGACTGACTAATGAACCAGCTGTGTTCATGGACCTGATGAACCGAGTATGCAAACCTTACTTGGATAAGTTTGTGATTGTGTTCATCAACGATATACTTATATATTCTCGATCGAAAGAAGACTCCGAGGAACAACTTCGGGCCATACTGAGCCTATTGCAAGAAGAGAAACTTTACGCCAAGTACTCGAAGTGCGAGTTTTGGCTTCGAAAAGTGAGGTTTCTGGGTCAGGTGGTTAACAAAAGTGGGATTCATGTAGATCCCGGAAAGATTGAAGCAGGGAAGAACTGGGATGCACCCCAGACACCTTCGGAGATACGGCAATTCTTAGGTTTGGCCGGATACTATCGTCGCTTCATTGCAAATTTCTCAAAGGTTGCCAAACCGTTAACCTTGATGACTCAGAAAGACAAGAAGTTTGATTGGGGGAAAGCAAATGTGGTGGCTGACGCCCTAAGTCGTAAAGAGCGCGTGGAACCACTACGTGCTCGAGCTTTGGGATTGACTATTCAGACGAACTTGAAAGCTCAGATCCAACTTGCACAAAGGGAAGCATTGAAAGAAGAAAACCTCGCGAGAGAAGAGTTCTGAGGGTTAGACAAACAGACGAATTGCAAGGATGATGGCATACAGTACTTCATGGATCGCATATGGGTACCCAAATGGAGAGATGTTCGTACCCTGATCATGGAGGAAGCGCACAAGACACGATATTCTGTTCATCCTGGTGCAGTATGTATCACGATCTTAAGGATCTATACTGGTGGCCAGGCATGAAGAGAGACATTGCTATGTATGTAAGCCGATGCTTGACGTGCTCGAAAGTTAAGGCTGAACATCAAAAACCATCGGGATTATTGCAGCAACCTGAAATTCCCAGTGGAAATGGGAGAACATAGCCATGGATTTTATTACTAAACTCCCGAGAACGCCTAGCGGACACGACTCGATATGGGTCGTGGTGGGTCGAATGACAAAATCCGCTCACTTCTTGCCCATCTGTGAAGACTATAAAATGGATAAGCTGGCAAGGTTGTACATCAAAGAGGTCGTGACACGGTACGAGGTACCGGTGTCAATCATATCCGACAGAGACAGCCGAATTACTTCACGATTTTGGCAGACGTTACAGAAAGCGATGGGCACTCGATTAGATATGAGTACCGCCTATCACCCACAAACAGATGACTAAAGTGAATGAACCATACAAACATTGGAAGATATGCTCAGAGCTTGTGTAAATCGATTTTGGTGGCAGCTGGGACACTCATTTACCATTGATTGAGTTCTCCTACAACAACAGCTATCATACAAGCATTGGATGCGCACCATTTGAAGCATTGTACGGGAGGAAATGTAGATCCCCAGTTTGTTGGGCTGAAGTTGGTGAGAGCCAGCTTACGGGCCCAGAGATCATTCAAGAGACAACTGACAAGATTTTTTTTTCAAATCCAAGACAGACTAAAAGCTGCAAGAGATCGCCAAAAGAGCTATGCCAACAACCGTCGGAAGCCTCTAGAATTCAATGTTAGAGATCATGTACTACTCAAAGTCTCTCCCCGGAAGGGAATTGTACGATTTGGAAAGAAAGGGAAGTTAGCCCCTCGATACATAGACCATTCGAGATTACAGAAAGAATCGGCCCGGTGGCTTACCGATTGAGGTTGCCACAAGAACTCAGTGGTGTACATGATACTTTTCACGTGTCGAACCTCAAGAAGTGTTTGGCCACGAGTCCTCACACGTACCAATTGAGGAAATCAATACCAACGAAAAGCTTCATTTCATTGAGGAACCTATAGTGGTCATGGACCTAAAGGTCAAACGCTTGAGACGCAGCAAAATACCGATCGTTCGCGTGAGATGGAACTCCAAACGGGGACCGGAATTCATGTTGGAACGAGAGGATCGGGTGAAGCTCAAGTATCCACGTCTATTCGAGGATGACGCGCTTGGACCTAGCACCAGTTGAATTTCGGGACGAAATTCTCTCAACTGGGGGATACTATGACATCCGTCACTTCAAGGTCCGTCATTTAACGTGAAATTGCGTTAACTATCCTTAGAACATTCATTCCTCACCTTCATAGACTATTTGTGAGGATATCATGTTTAGTCTATTATCCGTTTCAGTGTTATCAATAATTATATCCATATCATTTAAAACGCTTATGAATAGCACCGACAACATCACTAACTATATTATGTGAAATGCTACAAACAACCTTAAACACATCATTATAATCGGTATAACGCGCGTTTTTACGTCGTTTTCTACCTAAATGAAATTGGGGACACGGGGCTTAAGTGCAAGGACTAAACTTGACAATGGCCAAACTGGGGCTGGGTATAAATACCCATCCACCAGCCTAACACTTCACCATCTTCACCATCTGCTCTCTTCTTCCTCTTCTACGCTTCTTCTTCTTCTTCTTCAACCTAGCACCAAAATTGCCCCGATTTGTCTCGTTTTCGTCGGCTAGACCTCGGTTACAGCTTAGACATCACGTTTCAAGCAGGTAGACGACCACGGTTGTCCCTTTTTGCTTAATTTACAGCTTGATTTTCTAGGGTTTCGGTGCTCGGGTTCATCCGAGCACATGAGGTCGTGTGGGCTTGTGTGTTGCGTTTCTGAGTGTGCATCTTGTTTAGACATGTTAGAATAGGTATTCTGGAGGTTCTTGGCATGTGAAACCCGTGCTCGGAGTAGCTGGACGCTGCTCGAGGTCTCAGCAGTCGTGACCTGCTGTACAGGGTGACTGGGTCTTTCGGCCGACTGAGCCGTGCGACTGGGGTGAGTCGTGCGACTGAGTTATGCGTCTGAGTCTATCGTGCGGCTGAGTGGTGCGACTGGGGTGAGTCGTACGACTGAGTCATGCACCTGGGTGTGTACGATTGAATGTGTATGCGACTGAGTCTATGCGTCTGAGTCTATCGTGAGACTGAGTGGTGCGACTGGGGTGAGTCGTACGACTGAGTCATGCGCCTGGATGTGTGCGATTGAATGTGTGTGCGATTGAGTCCATGCGAGTGAATGTGTGTGCGATTATGATTGAGTCGCACGAATGAAAGGCCAGTCATACGAATGAAGGTTCAATCGCACGAGTGAAGTTGATTCGTGCGACTGAAGGTCCATTCGTGCGAATGGAGGATTGATTCGTGTGTCCAATCCTGTTGTGTGAATAATGATGTGTGTGTGTGTGAATTCCCCTTTCTGGAGGTCTTATGATGATAAGGTAACATCAATAAGAGTGTCATAGCTTGACCACAAAGATTAAAGTCAACGCTATCAACAGGCACAAACTATTTCCATACAAAATAACCTAACCTTTTACAACTACCGACAATCCATTTGGGACTATTCTTAGTACTTGGACCTACATAAGGTCTGATAAGTGTATGCCTGCTTGTGTGTGTGCTACCCACGACCGAACCAAACTGCCCGAACCTATTAAACATCATCTTATGCTTTATGATCATTATTAATGCTTGTCAATAACTGTCAATAGGTGTTTGACGGTTCATAGCATCTTACCCTTGGAATCTACCACCATTGGAACCTATCTTCTATACCGTGAGTTTCGTGGCCCCTTTTTACTCTTATCAAACTTTTTAAATATTTTCAACTTGGGGGAAAAGAATGCTCACCTACTTAACTTGTTTTCAAGCACCTTCCTTGGTGGAAGTGGCTGCTACTTCTATGAGTATCTTACCTTGTTTGTCTTGTTGATTGATGCTATATGAACTTGAACTACATGCTATATTACCACTGTGTATGTCACTTAGTGGTATCATAATACTATGTGCTACTATTTGATATTATGTGTTGATTGACCCTACCTGTGAATGCTATTGTGGTTGGATGCCTCGGCTGTGTGGGACTTCTGTGTGGGACTTCTGTGTGGGACTTCTGTGTGGAACTTCTGTGTGGATCTTCTGTGTGGATCTTTCAGTACAACCATTAATCCCGGTATTGGGACCTAAGGACTGGTTTGGTTGTAACTATACGTATGCGCTGTGTGGATCTTGCTACGTCATGTGAAACTCATGGGATGCTTACTACTTGTTGGATGCTTTACTACTTGTTGGATAATACTACTTGTTTGGTGATACTATTTGGCTGTGTGGGACTTCTATGTGGGACTTCTGTGTGGTTCTTCTGTGTGGATCTTTCAATATAACCATTAATCCCGGTAATGGGACCTAAGGATTGGTTTGATTATAAACTATACGTATGCGCTGTGTGGATCTTGCTACGTCTTATTAAACTATTTACTTTTGGGAATGCTCTCTTTACAGCCACCAATTCCCATGTGGAACCGATGATTAGGTTTGGCTGTAGTCATTTATAACTGGTAAAACCGCCTACGCATAAGTGTAGTTGCGGTAGTTTTTATTAAACCTACTTACTGTTTTCATCTTAACATCTTTTATTACTTAAAACCTGCGAAGCTCACCAAAAATTATGTTGACCGTTTTGAGCATCTCTTTTCAGGTGATCAAGGTAATTGAAGTTCTAGGAATGCTGCCTTTAGAGGAGACCCTAGGATGCATTTTGGAGGAATTAGCATCTTGTTAAACATTGATACTTTTGGAACATTTGTTTGCTTAAGCTTGAACATTGCATACTTGTTCCCGGGTTGTGGGAATTTACACTACAAGTTAACATCAATGTTTATGAGATCATCTTATGTTTATGTTTATGGCTATGCTGTCGTGAACATTGATTATACACGACACAAGTCTCCATTTGTGCCGGGTCAGTTACATATATATTGCATCTCTATTATTAACCATGTGTTATGACAATCCCGTCTAGCTCGCATCCCCGTGTTTCCGCTATCAGCGGGGGTGTGACATAATGCTAACTTCCGCTGCGTTTTCAGAAAGTTTAAATGGTTAAACTATGATTTTATGTTCTAACAAACCCAACAATGGCATCAAGAGCCGGTTATGTGAATAGCTTGCTTGTTTTTTTGTCCTTTAAAATTGGTTTTAAAGGATGATTATCAACAAATTATAGGCTGACTTTGTTGATATAGTAAACCCCAAGTCTTTCAGAGTTATATCTTCATGCTTATGATTAAACTTTGAAAGATAGGAATGTCAATTGGTTGATATGTTTGGTTGTTGTTTGTTTGGACAAACAAACCCAAATTTTTAGTTTATGTTGGCTGAAAATTTAGGGTGATGGGGTTTATTTTGTTTATTGAATAATGTTTATGATTGTTCATATGATAGTGCATAACCTAGCCTTTGGTCTTATGTTATTTGGATGATTGGAATGGTTGTTTTAATTCATTCAATTGGGTTGTAATATTTATGTTTATTATTTGGGTTGTAATTATTTATTCATTTGGTTATGTAATAAATAGATTAGGTGCATTTCTTTATTAGAAAAATGTATTAGGATATAATTTTGTAAAAGGAAGATGCACAAGATCAAGACCCAAAGATGGACATTAAAGACATGGACCTTGAAGTATTTGGATATGGATTCAAGTGGGAGTCCATGGACACATATAATGTGTCATTACAAACCCTTAAGAAAGACCTTATGACAACACTTGTGATGGAAAACAAGTGTTGTCAACTTAGTAGCTATGGTTATGCACTCATGTTTATATGTTTATGCTTGTTTGAATGTTTGTTGTTTGATTGTTTGGTTGATATTTAGACATATATTACAAACTCATTAACAAACTTAACAAGCTAAAAATTGATGGTTCTTAATCATTAAAAGTTAATAAAAGGTTATTAAAAAGGATTAATGATTTTATAATAAAATGGGTTTTATTAAAAGAACCATAGGGTATCTTGTATTTGAAAGCATGCAAATACAAGTACATAGAGTTTTCTAAACTAGAATTATGAAACCTCTAAATATTCAAATCCCTTTAAAATAAGTCAAACACCATCCTCTTATACAACACTCGAATCATTTGAGAACTTGATGTGGATAAAGGTCACCTAACCACATTAGAGGGAACTTATGAGTTTGAGGTGGGTTTGCCATATTTATGGATAAAGGTCACCTAACCACTAATATTAGCAAATCCAAACGTGTGTCTAAGTAGGACGACTTAATTTGGAAATCATGCATTAGGATCACCGAAGCATGACGTACAAAGGGTGTTGATGGGATAAACATGCCAAACAAACATAAGATGTTTAACCGATCCCATACACTAGAAATTGTAATAGGTTACAATTGTCAAACGTTGACTACCATGTTAATTTAAATAAAGGGATAAAGGTCACCTAATCGATATTTAAATGTAACGTTAGATTCTAGATTTTATTATTAATTGTCTATGAGACATAAAGGGTATTAATGATTAAAATGTAATTTTTCAGAAATACTAATAAGAACTTTGTTAATTTTGTAGAATGACCGCAAACAACAACAACACAAACCCGACCGTCCATAACCTATCACTAAGAACAATCCTTGAAAAGGAACGTCTAAACCATGGGAACTTCATGGATTGGTACCGAAACTTGAGAATCGTTCTCAAGCAAGAAAAGAAGTCCTATGTGTTAGACGATCCTATTCCCGATCAACCCGATGAAAATGACGTTGAGGCCTTTGCCGAATGGGTCAAGTACACCGAGGACTCCGTGCAAGTCGCATGTCTCATGCTAGCAAGTATGATTCCCGATTTGCAAAAGGACTTTGAGAACCACAATGCCTATGACATGATCACCCAGTTGAAGGAAATGTTCCAACAACAATCAAGGGTGGGCGCTTTGAAACAGTTCGAGCACTCCATGCATGTCGGATGGACGAGACCCAATCGGTGTCATCTTACGTTCTTAAGATGAAGAGCCATATTGATCGCCTCGAAATGCTTAACTGTCGTGTGTCCAATGAGTTGGCAACGAATTTGATCCTCAACTCTCTATCCAAGAAGTTTGATAGCTTTGTTATGAACTATAACATGAATGGATGGGACAAGAGCATTGGTGAGCTTCACTCAATGCTCAAAACGGCCGAGGCGGGCATGGGTAGAAAGGTTCTACCGGTCCTTACATCAATGAAGGAGGTAGTAGGAAGAGGCACCTCCCTGACCCTAGGGCAAGGTTACAAAGGGAAGGGACGTCAAGGGGAAGGGAAAAGGAAAAGCAAAAGTGGAACCGCCCAAACCAAAAGAAAAGAAGCAAAAGGTTGCTCAAGATGACCCATGTTTTGAGTGTGGGGAGGTAGGACATTGGAAACGCAATTGTCCGGTCTATCTCAAAGCATTGAGATCAAAGAGGGATGCGGGGCAAACCTCAGGTACAATCTTTATGATACATGTTGAGCTAAATGTTATTTCTTCTAACACATGGGTACTAGATACCGGATATGGAAGTCATATTTGCAATTTGTTGCAGGGGTTCAAAAGAAGTGAGCATTATGCAAAAGGGGAAATTAGTCTCTTCATGGGGAATGGTGCAAAGGTTCACGTGGAAGCCCAAGGAGACTACATTTTGAAGCTTCCAAGTGGTTTGGAAGTTATTTTAAAGAATTTGTATGCTCCTAGCTTGACTAGGAACATTATTTCTGTTTCCCGTTTAAGACAATGTGATTATGATTTCAAGTTTGTTGACAATGATATTCATGTTTCATTCAATCATATGTTTTATTTTAAAGCTATACCATGTAATGGTATTTATGAATTGGTTCATGAAAACACAACATATGATAGCTCAATGTACCAAGCAACCACCAAAAGGCTCAAATTAGATTTGAGTGATTCCTATCTTTGGCATTATCGCCTTGGTCACATAAACCAGAATCGTATGCAAAAACTCCAAAAGAATGGTCTTTTGAAAACTAATAAAAATGATTCATTTGATGTATGCGAATCTTGTTTGCAAGGTAAAATAACAAAGGCCCCTTTTAGTGGGACTAATGAAAGGGCAAAAGATTTATTAGGAATCATACATTCAGATGTATGTGGATCTTTTAAACCAATAACTAGGAATGGTGAAAGATACTTCATTACCTTTACCGATGACTATAGTCATTATGGGTATGTGTACTTATTAAGGCACAAAGATGAAGCTTTTGAAATATTCAAAATCTTCAAGAATGAAGTAGAAAATCAACTCAACAAAACGGTCAAGATTCTTCGTACAGATAGAGGAGGTGAATACCTAAGTAGTGAATTTCAAGAGTATCTTAGAAGTTGTGGGATTGTCTCACAACTTACTCCACCTGGAACACCATAACATAATGGCATGTCTGAAAGGAGGAATCGGACTCTATTGGATATGGTTCGATCTATGATGGCTCGAAGTACACTACCTCTATCATTTTGGGGTTTCGCGTTGTCTCCGCGACCCGTATTTTAAATATGGCCCCAGCCAAGAAAGTGGAAAGGACACCTTTCAAAATATGGCATGGAAGGGTTCCATCATTATCATATTTAAAAGTTTGGGGGTGTGATGCTTATCCTAAGCAATACACTCAAAACAAACTGGAAGCCCGATCCACAAAGTGTATCTTCATTGGATATCCTAGAGATTGTATTGGATCTTATTTCTATGATCCGACAGAACAGAAAGTGTTTATTGCTCGAAAGGCAGAGTTCTTGGAAACTAAGTTTCTTTTGGAAGAAACTAGTAGAAGAGTAGTGGAACTTGAAGAGGTTCAAGATTCACAAGACGATACACAATTGGTTGATACTAGCAATTAACATGAGGATGTTGAGAATGATCATGTGGATGATCAAGATACACAAAACGTTCGCAAATCTGGTAGAATTAGTGTTCCTCCTGAGAGATATGGATTTTTCATGGATGGATGCTATGTGGTAGATTCGGATGAACCAACCACATACCATGAGGCAATGTCAAAACCTGATTTTGACAAATGGCAAGAAGCCATGAACGTTGAGATGCAATCCATGTATGATAACCAAGTTTGGGAATTGGTTACACCACCTCTTAAGTCTAAGATTGTTGGAAGTAAGTGGGTTTTCAAGAAGAAAACCGATATGCATGGAAACTTGGATACCTATAAAGCTAGACTTGTAGCAAAAGGTTTCACTCAAACTCAAGGGGTTGATTATGATGAAACTTTTTCGCCTGTGGCAATGCTAAAGTCTATCAGGATATTGTTTGCCATAGCAGCATATTATGACTATGAGATTTAGTAAATGGATGTCAAAACCGCTTTTCTTAATGGATATCTTGAGGAAGATGTCCATATGAAACAGCCTGAAGGTTTTGTCGATCCAAAACATCCTAACAAGGTATGCAAGTTAAAGAAATCAATCTATGGATTGAAACAAGCATCAAGAAGTTGGAATCACCGTTTTGATGATGAAGTAAAGAAATTTGGCTTCATCAAAAACGCTGATGAAGCTTGTGTATATAAGAAAGCTAGTGGGGGCATTATTACTTTCCTTGTATTATATGTCGATGACATTCTACTAATTGGAAACAACATTCCAACCTTGGAAGGTGTAAAAACCTGGCTTGGAAGCTGTTTTTCCATCAAGGATCTTGGTGAGGCCACCTATATTTTGGAATAAAGATCTATAGGGATAGATCAAGGCGACTAATAGGTTTAAACCAAAGTACATACATTGAAAAGATCTTGAAAAGGTTCAAGATGGAGAATTCTAAGAAATGTTTGGTACCTATTCAAAAGGGGACTATATTGATTGACCTCATCTCAATGCCCTAGTTCAAAGGTTGAACAAGAAAGAATGAATGGAGTCCCATATGCATCTGCTATAGAATCCATCATGTATGCAATGATATGTACTAGACCGTACGTGTCATGTGCTCTAAGCATGACAAGTAGATATCAACAGAATCCTGGTAATAGTCATTGGATGGCTGTTAAGAGTATTTTGAAATACCTTAGAAACACTAAGGATATGTTCTTAATATATGGATCTGGTGAGGAGGAGCTCGTTGTAAAGTGTTACACGGATGCGAGTTTCCAAACTGATCGAGATGATTCTCGATCACAGTCGGGATATGTCTTCATTATGAATGGAGGAGCAGTCTCTTGGAAGAGCTCAAGGCAAGATGTAGTGGCAGTATCTATAACAGAATCAGAATACATCGCCGCTTCATTAGCAGCTCAAGAAGCTACGTGGCTTAGGAAGTTCATTGCTGATCTAGGGCTTGTTGCTACCATTCAAGACCCCTAGAGATCTTTTGTGACAACAAAGGTGCTATTGATCAAATCAAGGAACCTCGTGCTCATCAAAAGACTCGACTCATTGAACGGAGATTCAACTATATTAGGGATGAAGTTGAAAAGAGGAAGATATGTATTCGTAAAGTTCATACCGATCAAAACATTACGGATCCATTCACGAAGCTCCTAGATAGGTCAAAGCATGAAAGTCACACTTGTGCCTTAGGACTTCGATATTCTAGTGATTAGACTTGATCAAATTTAGTATTTGAATATGTGGAACTCTTTATTATTTGAGTAAAATTATTTGGTTATAATGTTTCAATTAATGTTCCAATTTAGCATGTTTAATCCATGAGTAAATTATTTACTCTAAATGTCCGTAGTCATTCATACTTATGGGAACAAGTGTGAGGGTAAGATTATTATGAACTTGGATTGGTTGATATTCATAAGGATGAATATAGAGCAATGGGTTGCTACCAAGGTTCATAGATATTTGTGGGATACAAATATTGGACTAACCCGCATCTCAAATTTTACTACATGGAATCTTATTGATTGATCATAAGTAAATTTGAGTAAAGGCGAATATCATTTTGTATCCTCCGACCTGAGATACATATTGGGTTTTGATATTCACCAAGTATTATACCTTGACTAATCCTTCACTGCCCTGAAATAGTAGACAGTACATAAGGGTATGTTCAGGTATAACACGAGGTGTTTGTGAGAAACGTATGTAGTCAAGATGGAATTTGTTCCTCTTATTCGTTGAGAGTTAGATGTCTAAGGCCTGATAAGTTAAATCAACAAGGAATGATCATTTTGTGTCCTTGGATTTAACATGACACCTGTAACAAAAGGATAGATGATTGATTCACCTAAACCATTTCAAGTAGGGTACTTGAATAGGATGATGTTATTGAATGGCTATAAGTCATGCGTATTAAGGGTAGTAAACCGTTGTTAGGCGTATTTACTGCTTGCATCAATCTTCTATGAATCTTGGGCAAGTGGGAGATTGTAGGATTCTATGTGCCCAAGACACTTAGAATATTGATGTGGTTAGTACGTTATGATCGAAGTCGGGTTATACCCAATAACAAGCTTAGCAAACACCAATTAATATTTAATTTATGATATGATCATACAATTAAATATTTACACCATTTAGAAAATGGGTTTTCTAAATAAGTTGCATATGAGATCGAACAATTTATTAGGATATTTTGTTCAATAATATTATTTGAAGTGTTATTTAAATTAGTTTTATAACACCAAATAATAATGAGAGTATACTACTTATACAATTAAATGGTTAATTGTTACAAGACTAGACATGTGTGTATGTGTGTGTTTTAATTAAAAGGAAAGAAAAATTTTTGTTTCATCCTTGAAACCGTCCCACACATGCATGTGTGAGGTTTTTCTTTTCCTTTGATTCTCTTGGTAAGAACAAGCACTTGCATGCTCCACTAATGCCTTTGGGAAGAACAAGCACATGCAAATGTCTCCACTAACTAGTGCATAAGTAGCACTCTTTTTCTCACAATCTAAGGACATGCAACTACATCAAGAATTCAGCTCTTTTTCTATCTATCCTACGGTTTTGAGCAGCAGCTGAAAGGGTTTTTTGAGCTGGTTTTTCAAGTTGTTCTTGGTGTTTTCTACCTAACAAGAAGGTTGTTTGCAAGGAGCTTGGGGTATACTAGCTTGAGGACTTCTATCCTTGAAGTCTTGGCTGAATTTTGGACATCATTCACCTTCTTTTGGTCGACCTTTTGCTGCTGGCAGTAAGGTAGTTTCATAGCTCAATGAAGCTGTGATTTTATGTAATTTTACATATGTTCATAGCTTGCTAATTCACATAAATGATCCTTTGTTCTTTGGGTTTGTTTTATACATCAATATGGTCATCTCATTAACATATTTTTCAGCTTATAAACAAAGTTATAATGCTAAACTTCCGCTGCGTTTTCAGAAAGTTTAAATGGTTAACTATGATTTTATGTTCTAACAAACCCAACATTGGTTACTCTTTTAAAGAAATAAAGAAAAAAGAATGCAAACAAAGGAAAAGAAAGGAAATGCAAGTCAACCCAAGTTAAGGGGTTAAAAGTGTCCAAAAGGACAAAACTTTGGAGGTTGGTGAATAAAGCAACATGGCCGCCCATGCCATGTTACTTTTCACCTATCAATCGGATTTTAGAGAGAGAGTAAGAGAAGAGCAGAGAATTCTCGGAAATTTAGAAGAAACAAGGAAGATTCGAAGTTTTTGGTGGTAAGAATTTCTCGAGTTTTGATGTTTAGACGATTCTAGACTTGGTAGTATGCTTATAAATTGATTGTGTTTCGGATGTTGTGTGTGTATGTGTGTTTTAGGTGCTAGGAACGTCTGAGAAACTCAAGAGAAGGTATAAGCTCAAAACACTAAGGTGGGTTCTAGAACCCCTTTTTAAACATGTTTTGAACAATTTTAGGGCTGGAAAATGCATATATGTACATTTCTATAAAATTGAGTTTCACACCCGTAAGTATATTTTGAATGTGAATGTGGGTGGGTGTGATTTGGGTGCATTTGATATTATTATCATGATGTTGTATGTTTTGATGCTTAGAATGATATAACTAAGCTTGGATGTCGATTTAGAATGAACTGGGACTGATTTATGATGTTTAAGTGAACATTGATGCCCAACCGCCTAAACAGTACCACCAAGCGTCTGAAATTGCCTTAGAAAAAGTTAAGTGAGCCCATGCGTCTGAACAGGGCTTAACCGTCTGAACAGGGCCCATG
Organism: Flaveria linearis; assembly: GCA_024085815.1. Lineage (NCBI taxonomy): Eukaryota > Viridiplantae > Streptophyta > Magnoliopsida > Asterales > Asteraceae > Flaveria > Flaveria linearis. Next base: position 503,231 of record CM044018.1, on the reverse strand, counting down.
CGTCTGGGAACTTCCCAAACGCCTAAGTGTCCAAACCGTCGAATAGTTCCATACGTCTAAGGTGAAAACGACCAAGTGTAGGCCCATGCGCCTGAATAGTATCCAAACCGTCTACATAGTTTGCTCAGGATAGCCAAGTACAAGGCCAGACGCTTGAATAAGGCCCATGCGTCTGAACAGGGCCCATGCGTCCAAACAGGGCCCATGCGTCCAAACAGGACCCATACGTCTGATAGAAAATTTTCAGGAATATTATGGGAGTCTGTGCAATTAGGGTTTGTCACGACAGTTGACTAGGTTATTAAAATGCATGATTCCAAGCATGATTATGATTGTTTTTTTTATGATTCCCTATTAATATTATTAATATTAATATTTTGTTAACCCTATCATTAATGTTATTAATATTGTTATTGTGTGACTTTACTTGGTATGTTCTTGATCGAGACAGAAATTATTATTATTAATCAAGTGAAAGATTAATGAATAAAGAAAAGTGGAACGTAAATGAATGAACGAAATTCTTGCAAGCAGATGTAAAGAGGTGCACGGAGTTGTTTTCGTTAGCTCAACTGTGATACGGGTTAGCTACCCCGAAGGATGCACACAGGGTCAATCTTTGAGATTGACAATGAGGTGAGCGACTCTGTGTCGCAAAAGACTCGGAAGACATGCAATCCTTGTGATTGGTAATGAGGTGAGCGACTCTATTGTCACAAAAGACTCGGAAGACGTGCCCGTGAGGTTGCTAATGAAGACTCGGAGATAATGATAAAAGTACGAATGAACGATGATGAAGATAATAATTCTATTACCTAAGTGTACGTATGACGTGTGATCACATATGAAAGTAACGAACGGTTTGAAATGAAAAGTGAAGTATTTTATTTATAAAACTAGAACTCACTCAGCAACGCTGACTTTTATGTGTTTTCCAGTTGGCAGGTAATAGTTGCTGAGGATAGCACGGGGCAGCTACTTAGCATTTTGGGATGGCATCCACTAGAATAAGAATGAATTTTTGTGATGTAATGCAATTACAGTATTTTGTAACTTTAAACCGTATTGTATTTCTTCGCAAAAGTCGTCGTTTATATATATATGAAATGATTTTAATTAATTTCCGCTGCGACGTTTAAAATAACTGTATGTTTATGTGCGATTGATGACCAACTGTGATATGCCCGGGAACGGGGCCTTACAAGTTGGTATCAGAGCCAAAGTTTAAGTGAAATGGGTAAATAATTTCAAAAGAAACCTAAACTTAAAGTGAAAATGGGACAGAAGGAGGGATGTCAGCCCGAGTAGCTATGTGCTATCAGGTATTTCTTTTCTTAAAGTTAATCAGTATTATGTGCGTGTGCTATTTGACTTATGTGATCTTAGTAGATTTAGATACTGATGTAGCCAGGATAGGAAATACTTGGGGTGTGAAGAGTAAAGTAAGTTGTTAATCACAACTGGCCACTGTCATTAGGGACTTACTATACTTAACATAAACTGAGCTATTACTTTGAATGATTGTGTTAGTGTTTGAATCTTATAGTGCTTAGGAACTGGCTGGGAAGAAATCTTCCAAGGCTTCTAGAGGCGAAGGTCGACCGCGTGTGACTAGGAGCATGCTAAGGCTCCTGAGATGACTCATGAGAACCCTGAGGTTCATTGTCAGAGTAAGGAGAATAAGAATTCCGGTCTGAACGCCTCAGCTAGGGAGGCGATCGCTGATGAAGTACACCAGGTCATGCAGACATTTTACCGTCTGTGGTGACTGAAGTCATTAAGGCTGTGAGAAGCGAGGAGATAAAGGAGAAAGAGAATAGGAAGGGATCATTGGACAAGGGAAGTAAAGGGGAGGTTGAGTGACCAGAGCCTGAGACGGTAGTGTCCGACGAGGAAGAGGATGATGCAGTAGGGTGACAACCAAGGGATGCAGTTATGAGGCATTCCAGAGGTGCAAGCCCCCGACTTTCGATGGCAATGGCGATGCAGTTGCCGCTCACCGCTGGGTGAGGGAGATGGAAGCACGGGAAGACCAGAAGGTGAAGTTCGCGACTCACTCCTTTGTTGACTAAGCGTTGTGCTGGTGGGACCAACATTACCAAGCTGAGGGTGCCAGAGCCATCGGGAAGATGCGATGGAAGGAGCTGAAGCAATTGGTGATTAAGGAATTTTGTCCTCACAGGGAACTCGATAAGATTGAGAGGGAGTTCCTACAACTCGAAGCGGGAACCAAGACCCATCAAAAGTACACCACCAAATTCAACGATATGGTTAGACTGGTACTGGATCAAGTGACACCGGTGTCCCGAAAGATCAATCGGTATATCCAGGGATGGCCAGCTGACATTCGTAGGCACTTGATCGCTGCCCGACCAAGCACTTTAGGTCAACAGTGGATTTGGCCGGGAGGCTCTATGATGAGAGGGAGGTGACGGTTGTGGAGGTGAAGAAGGCTGGTGGTGGTGACCGGAACTGGAACGGAAACGGTTCGGGTGTGGTGGTTTCGTCCCGAACAACAAGAAGATGAGAATGGATGACCATAGGATGGGGTCGTCAAGCTTGGGACCCAAGAAGTGTGGCAAGTGCGGGAAGGAGCATACGGGTGAGTGCAGGTTGGGGCTCATGTGTGTTTTCAAGTGTGCGCTGAGGTGTTATACCTGCGACGAGGAGGGCCATATGAGCAGGGACTGCAGGGGCCGAGGGCGGAGAGTTCCGGAGCAAAGAAGACGGCCGGAACTGAAGGGCAGAAGGCAGTGTCAGAGCTTTCACCATGACCAGGGAAGAGGCTAGGACGGACCCTGATGTTTGTGTCAGGTACATTTCTAGTAGATCAAACTCTTGCCTCTGTATTATTTGATTCTGGTACTAGTAGTAGTTTTATTTCTGCTACTTCCTGTGCTAAACTGCCTGTTAGTAGTAAATGCATTGATGAGCCCTTTGACGTAGAAACTGCTATTGGTAAGTCCACTAGAGTTACTGATGTGATAGAGGACTGCGCCATAGAACTAGAAGGTCATAGGTTTGCTGCTAAGTTACATGTGATGCCCCTAGTGGATTTGATGTAGTACTAGGGATGGATTGGTTAGCAACCTATGAAGCGAATATCGTGTGTCGTAAGAAGATGATAAGACTGACGGCGCATGACGGAAGTCCGTGACAATATACGGCGATCGGGTTACGATGATTCGAATGAGATTTCGATGGTGGTAGGCGGAAAGTGCATGCAGCGTGGATGTAGTGCTTACTTGGCCTACGTGAAGAATGTAGACACGCCAACACCACAATTGTCCGATGTACTAGTGGTGTGTGACTTTCCTGATGTATTTCCAGAGGACTTAGCGGGAGTGGCCACCAGACCGCGAAATCGAATTTCAAATTGGCTTGATACCCGGTGCTCAACCTGTCGCTAAGGAACCGTATCGATTGGCTCCGACTGAGATGAAGGAGTTAATGGAGTGTAAGGCCCCATTCCCGGGCACCTCACAGCTGGTCATTCATCGCACATAAATCATACTATTATTTAAATCATCGCAGCGGAATCAGTAAAAGAACTTTTTTTTTCATTTTAATATAAATGCTTTTGCAAAGTAATACAACCCTCATTACAAATATCGTTTGTTTGCATTACAATACGAAAACATTAACAAAAGAATGCCATCCCAAAAGAGCTGAGTAGCCGCCTCGTGCCATCCCCAGGCAACACTACCTGCCAACTGGAAACACATCAAAGTCAGCGTTGCTGAGTAAGTTCTAATTTTATATTAAAACATACTTTTCTTTCCTTTAAAAACCTTTCTTTACATACATACGATCACACAACATACGTACACGTAGATAATATTATTATTATCTTCATCATTCATTCGTTAGCTTTCATTCGTGTACCGTTCGTCGTTAACATTCACGTCGTTCATAGACTCTTTCTTTCACTCGTACGTTTCTTTCTTTCTTTCATACATTCGTTACCTTCGTTCATACGTACATTACGTTTATGTAAGGCCCCGCTCACCGGGCACCCTACAGTCGGTCTTTCATTGCATATATTTAGATAAACAATGTATAAACATACTTTTAATACATGATCATAACATACGCAGCGGAATTAATAAAGAAAACATACATACATTCTCATTCATTCTTAATAGTCATTACATCATTGACACGATTACAAAATACACTTTCTTTACACTTCCTAACTTCACTATGATTGCTGGGAGACACATAAAACCCGAGATTACCTAGCAATCTCTTTTATGAGAATCCTCAGCAAACATAGGGGCTTAACTATACTATGATTGCTGCTGATGCATATTCCTCAGCGATCATAGGGTCGTACAGCGACCTCTACCGAAATAAGAAAATATATTTTTCTTCATAAAGAAGATATTAAATTCAAAAATATATAAAGGAGATTTCTTGAGTAATCTCGTTGATTCAGATCCTCAAGAAATCTCGTAATGACAGGCAACGTGACTTGTTGCGTGCGTTATGGCCCGCAACACGTGACGTTGCAGCATTACAACTGGAGAATGCCCTCCTAAAAGAGCTGAGTAGCCGCCTCGTGCCATCCTCAGCAACACTACCTGCGAACTGGAAAACACATAAAAGTCAGCGTTGCTGAGTGAGTTCTAGTTTTTTATAATAAAACATACTTTCATTCTTATTACCGTTCTTTCATACCTGTGTTCACACATCGTACGTACACGCAGATAATATTATTATTATCTTATCATCATTACTTACTTTCATTCGTGTACACTTCCTCATTCTCGTTTACTTTCATACATACATACTTTACATGCTTCACATACTTTCGTATGTCTTTACTTTCATTCATACTTTACATACTTTCGTTGTCTTTACGTTCATTCATACTTTGCATACTTTCGTATGTCTTTACTTTCATTCATACTTTCACTTCATACGTTCGAACCTTTTTTATTCATCATTCGTTTCTTTATACTTTCGTTCGAACGTTCATTACATTCGGTCAGTTACAATACCCCCTTTCATCATACATACTACTGGTGCTGGACCTGTGGTGGTTAGCCACGAACGTTGTGCACAAATGCTGATCCAGTCACCTGGGGTAGGTACTTGCACCGCTTATCCTTCACTTTACTTCTGGATCAATGCCATATGCTATACCCCGAACGTTGTGCACAATGCTGGTGCTGGACCTGTGATGATCAATCACGAACGTTGTGCACTAATGCTGATCCAGTCACCTAGGGTAAGCAGCAAGGATCCCATACATACTTCTGGTCAATCACAAAGACTGACCCCGATGTACATCCTTCGGGGTAGCTAACCCGTACACCGTTGAGCTAACACCTGCCAGGGTGTGCACCTCCTTCATTTTGCTTGCAAGCCTTTATTACATTCATTCATTCGTTAATGCATGCATTCATTCATCATGTTCCTTCTTTCATTATCTTTCACTTACGTTCTTATACGTTCGTTACATTCTTCATTCGTTCACGTAAAGTTATTAAAAGATAAGATCATACATAAGGAACATAAATACTTACATATCATCAGTATTCATCATTAACCATGACAACATCATACTAACATACATCCATCATACATACAATTCTACATTCACTTACATCAGCCCTGTTCGGGCGACTGAACTACTACAGTCGCATGTCCTCCATGCGACTGGGCCATACGATTGGGCTATTATGCGAATGGGTACTCATACGTGCGGTTGAACTCCTTCCGTACGACTAGACACTATGCGACTGGTTATATGCGACTAACTCTTAACCGTACGACTGAACTACTCTGCGATTGAACTTATGCGACTGAAACCCTCAGTCGCATCACCTATCGTGCGATTGAGACTCAATCGGGCGTCTGAGCCTCAGTCGGGCGATTGGACCTCAACTCATACTCATTCGGCCGAATGGCCCTTCAGTCGCATAACCCTAACTGGCTGCGACTGGAGTTCATCACGAACAGCAGCCGCGAACCCCCGCACCCAACTCGTCAAATCCCATTTTTAGCCCAAATTGACCCTCCCAAAGCTCAGGGATTCATACTAGGACATCATACACATATACAAGTCCTACTTCTCACTAAAACGCATTACTCAAAATTTACCCAAATGGGTCAAACTACACTTTTACAAAACTAGGGTTTATAATGTGATTCCAGCCCCAAAATCATTAAAAACATGTAAATGAGGGGTCTTAGAACTCACATTACAGGTAGAAGTAGATGAACTTCGACTTTGGCTATCTTCTCGACGGATCTTGAACTCGGGCAGCACTTTCCCTCTCTTCTCTTCTGTTCTCGGTCGCTCATCCCCCTCCCCGACTGAAAAATGGGAGGAGAATAGCTGCTCCCCTTTTATACCCACGTCTCAGTCGCACCTGGTCCAGGGGCGACTGGACCTTCAGTCGCATCAACACCATGCGATTGGACCCCAATCGCAGTGTTCCATCGGCTCATACTTCATTCGGGCGATTGAACTCCATCGTGCGGTTGAGCTCCAATCGGCCGAATAGCCATGCGGTTGAACTTCAATCGCATAAATCACAGGTGACTGAAGCTCAGTCGCATCACATGCTGAGAAGTCAAACTTCCGGTGTTACAAGTCCACCCCCTTATTTTAGGTTCGTCCCCGAACCTGTCATTCTTCGAACATTGTGGGGTAATGCTGCCTCATTTTCTTCTTCAGTTTCCCACGTCGACTCGGATCCTTCCTGTGCCGCCACTGTACACGCACAAGGGGAACCACTTTATTTCTCAATCTCTTTTCTTTGCGATCTATGATCGCCACTGTGTTGCTCTACTAATTGAGCTTTTCGTCTACCTCGATATCACCCAGTGGAACGACCATGTCTTCGTCTGCCAAACATTTCCTCAGATGAGACACGTGGAAAGTCGGGTGGATTCCACTTAGTTCATCTGGCAGATCTAACCTATAGGCCACCTCCCCTACTCGAGCAACAATTCGGAAAGGGCCTATATATCGCGGACTCAACTTTCCCCGCTTCCGAATCGAATGATCCTTTTCCAAGGTGAGACCTTCAGCATAACCCGTCCCCCACTTGGAACTCAATGGCCTGCGTCGTTGTCGCATACGACTTCTGTCGGTCTTTGGCCGCCTTCATATACGCTTTAATTCTTTCGAGCTTTCAGTCGTAGCCTCTACCACTTCGACGCTTCCCCAATTCTTGCTGACCAATTTCACCCCAACAGACGGGGGTCCTGCATCTTCTACCGTATAACATCTCGTAAGGTGGCATGCCATACTAGCATGATAACTGTTGTTGTATGAGAACTCAGCTAACGGTAGATGGTCATCCCAACTTCCCCCGAAGTCATACACATGCCCGAAGCATGTCCTCCAAGGTCTGAATGGTCCTTTCTGACTGACCATCAGTTTGAGGATGATAACCATGCTAATATGCAACCTCGTCCCCATGGCTTCGTGGAATTTCTTCCAGAATTTGGATGTAAACCGAGTGTCGCGGTCAGATAAATCGACACCGGTACACCATGACGAGTCACGATTCTCTTTGATGAAAAGATCGGCCAACCTTCGGACGAATAGTCTCCCGCATCGGTAAGAAGTGAGCACTCTCGTCAATCGATCCACATCACCCAGATCGTATCATACCCTAGGGGTACGTGGCAGCTTTGTGATGAAATCCATGGTGATGTGTTCCCACTTCCATTCCGGATGTCAAAGGTTGAATCTTTCCATACGGCTTCTGGTGCTCCGCCTTCACTTGCAACACGTGAGGCATTTACTCACATACTCCACCATCGCGTTTCATACCCGGCCACCAATAATCTTTCTTCATATCTTGGTACATCTTGGTGGCACCGGGATGAATGGAGTATCGAGACTTATGAGCTTCATCCATAATCTTCATTCGTAGATCCCCGAGACGAGGAATCCACATACGCCCAAACCGGGTCCTAACACCCGTCGTGCTCCCACCCAGTTCTGCGACCAGACCTCTCATTCGTTCAGAGTTTAGATGATCTTCTTTCCGTGCTTCATCCTGGAACTCTCTGACTTGTTCATCATGTCTGAGGTCATGATTAGGGGTATGCTTTCACCGAATCGGCTCGGGCCTCTCCTCTTTTCGGCTAAGGGCATCAGCCACCACGTTAGCCTTGCCCGGGTGGTAATGGATTTCACAATCGTAGTCTTTTATTAGTTCCAACCACCGTCCTCTGCCTCATATTCAGATCTTTCTGCTCGAAGAAGTACTTCAAGCTTTTGTGGTTCTGTGAAGATGGTGCACTTCGTCCCGTATAAATAGTGTCGCCAGATCTCAACGCGAAAACCACAGCTGCTAGCTCCACGTCATGAGTAGGATAATTGACCTCATGACCTCAGCTGTCGGGATGCATAGGCTATCACCTTTCCCCTCTGCATAATACACATCCCAACCCCGAGTAGGAGGCATCAAATAAACTACTAAGTCTTCACTCCCATCGGGCAGTGCCAAAAACTGGAGCTTGGGTCAATCTTGTCTTCAGTTCTTCGAATGCCTTCTCTTGTGCTTGACCCCATCAAATTTCACAATCTTTCCGGTCAACTTGGTCAGTGGAGAAGCAATTTTGGAAAAGTCTTGGATGAACCTTCGTAGTAACCCCGCCAAACCAAGAAACTACGGATCTCGGACGGCGTCTTCGGAGACTTCCATTGCATCACTGCTTTCCACTTTCGTCGGATCGACCATAATTCCATCCGGATTACCACGTGACCCCAGAATTGAACTTCACGCAACCATAATGCGCACTTGGAGAATTTAGCATACAACTTCTCCTTCTCACGTCTCCAAAACTTCGCGAATGTGACCGGCATGCTCAGTCTCACTCTTTGAATAAATCAGGATATCATCAATGAATACAATCACTGATTTATCCACATCGGCCGGCACACCCTATTCATCAGGTCCTAAAAGCAGCTGCCGTTGGTCAAACCAAAGGACATAACGAGGAACTCATAATGACCGTAGCGCGTTCGAAAAGCTGTTTTAGGGATATCCTGCTCCTTCACCTTCAGTTGATGTAGCCTGATCGAAGATCATACGTGAAAACCAACTAGCACCCTGAAGTTGATCAAACAAGTCGTCGATCCTCGGCAAGGGGTATCTGTTCTTTACTGTCAGCTTATTCAGCTCGCGGTAGTCGATGCACATTCTCATACTACCGCCTTCTTCTTTACAAACAGGACCGAGCACCCCAGGTGAGATACTCGGTTGAATAAACCCTTATCCCGTAGCTCTTGTAACTGCTCCATCAAATCTTTCATCTCTGTCGGGCCAATTGGTATGGTGCCTTGGCAACAGGTTGGGCGCCTGGTACTAAATCAATCTGGAACTCGATCTCTCTGTCAGGTGGCAATCCCGATAAGTCTTCCGGGAACACGTCTGGGAACTCACGCACAACCGGAACATCAAACAGTTGTGGTGCTGGCTTTCTACATCTTTCAACATAACATAAATAGGCGTTACATCCACGCCTCATACATTTCCCCGCCACTGCCATTAGACACCTTCGGAATCGTAGTAACCCGATCCCCATAAACATCACTGGACTACCGTCAGGCGCTGTCAACTGATCATCTTCTTGCGACACACAATGTTTGCCTCGAAATCTGCCAACCAATCCATCCAAGCACCAAATCGAAACCCCCTAATCATCACAAAGGGTTTAACTGGGAATTTGTGACCCTCCAGTTCTACATCGCAACCCTCAATTACCTCAGAAATCCTGGTGGTTTTACCTATAGCAGTCTCTACATCAAACGGTACCTCCACACGCTACTACTAACGGGCAATTTGGCACAAAAAAGCGACAGAAATGAAACTCCTACTGGCACCGGAATCAAATAATACAGAGGCTAAGTTTGGTTCACCAGAAACGTACCGGACACTACATCAGGGTCCGTCCTCGCCTCTTCCTGCGTCATCGTGAATGCTCTGGCGCTTGCCTTCGACCCTTCACCCACTGCCTTC
>CM044018.1:353780-493139 GCA_024085815.1 Flaveria linearis | reverse complement strand
GTAGGGCGACGTGCGAGGGTGGTGATGGTAGCAGGAGGGCGAAGGGGAAGAGGGTGGGGTGGAGGAGTGGTGGCCGGAGGTAGGTAGCGGTGGTCACGGCGATGGAGAAGAAGGTGGATAGGAGGGTTGACGGAGCTGCGGTGGAGATGGGGCTACGGTGGAGATGGGGCTGCGGTGGAGATGGGGCTGCGGTGGAGGCTGCCGCGGGCGACGGGGCAGGGGAGAGGGGAGAAGGATCGGGAAGGGGGGGCTGTGGAGATGGGGATGAAATGGGGAAGGAAATCAAGAGGTTTTGTTTTGTAGTTTGTTTTGAATTTTTTTTACCCCTTTTTTTTCCAGCCAATATGAGCATATCCGTCTAAATATGAGCATATCAGTAAGCTTTTTTTCAACTTCATCTTATATTGACTCAGTTAATATGGGCATATTTATTTGAATATGGTTATATTAATAATCATTTTTCAAAAATTTTCCTTAACTTAGAATACCTTCATATTACATCCCAAAAATCATTTTGCTTGACACGTTTTCGTTATAAATAACGTAAGACACACCCGATAACGTCGACATCTTCGGTTTTTTTTTTATAAAATAAAATAAAATAAGAACTAATTAAAGGAAACTAATTAAGGAAATATATATAAAAATAAAAGGATACGAATGATTTTCAAAATCTCGGGTTGTCTCCCGCAAGTGCTTTGTTTATTTACGAGTCATTAGCTCGACTCGACCCCGCATTCACTTGTCCTTGGGGTGGAGTTCCATGACGTCAAACTCCTTCTCATCTCTCGGGCCTTCAATGTAATGCTTTAAACGATGACCATTAACCTTGAAAACCCTTCCGTCCGAATGTTCAACTTCAACGGTGCCATACGAGAATACTTGCTTCACGATATAAGGACCCGTCCATCTTGATTTTAATTTACCGGGAAACAAGCAAAGTCTTGAATTGTAAAGCAATACACGATCCCCCACTTGGAATTGTTTGTTGTTCTTCAAGTGGTTGTCATGTAATTTTTTCGTCCGTTCCTTGCAAATTGTAGAATTCGCGTATGCTTGATTCCTCAACTCTTCAAGTTCATGGACTTGCAAAAACCTATTTTCACCTGCATCTTTTAAATCAAGATTAACGGCCTTCAAGGCCCAATAAGCTTTGTGTTCGAGTTCAACGGGAAGGTGACAAGACTTTCCATAAACCAACTTAAATGGTGTGGTGCCAATTGGAGTTTTGTAAGCGGTTCGGAAAGCCCATAGAGCATCATCTAACTTATCCGCCCAATCCTTTCGGTTTGCCCAACCGTTCGTTCCAAGATTCGTTTAAGACCTCTATTAGTGACCTCAACTTGACCACTTGTTTGTGGGTGGTAAGATGTTGAAAAACGATGTTTAACCCCATAACGAGTTAACGCTTTTTCAAGTTGATTATTACAAAAATGAGTGCCACGATCACTAATTAGAGCCTTAGGGGCACCAAACCGAGAGAAAAGCTTTTTCAGAAATTTCACCACTACCCTAGCATTATTTGTAGGCAAGGCTTGCGCCTCGGCCCACTTAGACACGTAGTCAACGGCTACTAAAATGTATTTGTGACCATGTGATGAAGGGAATGGTCCCATGAAGTCGATGCCCCAAACATCGAATACCTCGCATACTTGTATGCTATTTTGGGGCATCTCATCACGTGAAGAGATGTTACCTGCGCGTTGGCAAGCATCACATGCTTTGACCAACATGTGTGCATACTTGAATACGGTAGACCAATAAAAACCAGAATCAAAGACTTTCTTAGCGGTGTAATTTGCTCCATGATGGCCACCGGTGGGTCCTTCATGACAATGGCGAAGTATGCTCATTGCTTCGATTCCATGCACACATCTTCTCACCACTTGATCCGCGCACACTCGAAAAAGATATGGATCTTCCCAAAAGTAGTACTTAACATCAGACATGAATTTTCTTTTCTGTTGATAAGTCATACCTTTCACTAGAACTCCACCTGCAAGATAGTTAGCAAAATCTGCGAACCAAGGGAATTCTTCTTCAATCGCCTGAACCTGTAAAAGAAACTCATGAGGGAAATTGTCATTTATGTTGGATTCCCTTAGTTCTTCCATGGATGGGTTCTCAAGCCGTGAGAGGTGATCTGCCGCTACATTTTCAGCTCCTTTCTTGTCTCGGATCTCTATATCAAATTCTTGTAAAAGCAAAATCCACCTGATCAACCGTGGCTTTGCATCTTGCTTGCCAAATAGATATCTAAGAGCTGCATGGTCAGTGTAAACAATGGTTTTAGATAAAACAAGATATGAACGAAACTTATCAAAGCATATACTACAGCAAGTAATTCCTTTTCAGTGGTAGTGTAATTTTCTTGTGCATCATTCAATGTTTTGCTTGCGTAGTATATGGGATGAAAATGCTTGTCCTTTCTTTGCCCTAAAACCGCACCGACTGCATAGTCGCTTGCATCACACATCAACTCAAATGGAAGAGTCCAATCAGGAGCTACCATTATAGGGGCGTTTATCAGTTTTCTTTTAAAAAGTTGAATGCATTTAAGCATTCCTCATTGAAAACAAATGGGACATCTTTTTCAAGAAGTTGTGTCATAGGCCTTGCAATTTTTGAAAAATCTTTAATAAAACGTCTATAAAATCCCGCATGACCTAGAAAACTTCTTATTGCTTTTACAGAAGTAGGTGGTGGTAATTTTGAAATAGTTTCAACTTTTGCTCTATCTACTTCTAAACCAACATTTGAAATTTTATGTCCCAACACAATGCCTTCTTTCACCATAAAATGGCATTTCTCCCAATTTAATACCAAGTTGGACTCTTCACATCTCGCGAGCACTTTCTTCAAATTGCTTAAACAATTATCAAAAGAACATCTAAAAACTGAGAAGTCATCCATGAACACTTCCATGGAGTCTTCGATCATATCATGAAATATGGCCACCATACACCTTTGAAATGTGGCCGGAGCATTACACAATCCAAATGGCATTCGCCGATAAGCAAATGTGCCATAAGGACATGTGAATGTGGTCTTCTCTTGATCATTGGGTGCAATCGGGATTTGGAAGTAACCTGAAAAACCATCAAGAAAGCAATAAAACATATTCCCAGATAACCTTTCTAACATTTGATCAATAAAAGGAAGAGGGAAATGGTCCTTTCTCGTTGCATCGTTAAGTTTGCGATAATCAATGCAAACCCTCCAACCTGTGATGGTCCTTGTGGGTATTAATTCATTCTTTTCATTGGTTACCACCGTCATACCTCCTTTCTTTGGTACCACTTGTACCGGACTCACCCATGCGGAATCTGAGATTGGGTAAATCAAACCTGCATCAAGAAGTTTAATTACTTCCTTTTTAACCACTTCTTGCATATTAGGGTTGAGGCGACGTTGATGTTGAACAACTGGCTTGTAATCATCTTCCATTAAAATTTTATGAGTACAAAAGGATGGATTGATCCCTTTTATATCCATAATCTTCCAAGCCATAGCTTTCTTGTGCATCTTTAAGACATCTAAAAGTTTGACTTTTTCATCACTTGTCAAACCAGAAGCAATAATAACAGGTAATTTGGAGTCATCATCAAGATAAGCATACTCAAGATGAGCGGGTAGCTCCTTGAGTTCCAATGATGGTGGTTCTTCAATTGATGACTTTGCTTTTGGTTCCTTCTCTCGATCAACCACTTCATGAACTTCCACATCAGAGGATGGTTCATCCGCTGACATACAAGTTAGCTCGCCACAAATCTGGTTAGCTTGATCGGCATCAAGCTTTTCATCATCAAACAACTGTGTTTCCAAAACATCATGTTCAAACATTTCCTGCACACAATCATCCACATGGCAATCAATAGTATCAACAAAATAAAGTGTATCAACATGGATTTGAGAATGTTGCATGGAATCCTTTATCTTAAAAACCACATCTTCTTCATCCACGCGAAGGGTCAATTTACCTTCAAACACATCTACTAAGGCTCTAGATGTAGCTAAAAAGGGGCGACCAAGAATGAGAGGTACGTTCTTGTCTTCATCCATATCAAGGATGACAAAATCCACAGGAAACACAAACTTACCAATTCTTACCAACATATTCTCAACTATACCTCTCGGGTATTTCACCGAGCGATCGGCAAGTTGAATGCTCATACGTGTTGGTTGTGGTTCTCCTAGGTCTAGCCTTTCAAACATGGAATATGGCATCAAGTTGATGCTAGCACCTAGGTCAGCTAGAGCATTATTTACAGTCAAACTACCAATCAAGCAAGGAAGTGTGAAACTTCCTGGGTCTTTCATTTTCTGTGGTAGCTTATTTTGAAGCACCGCTGAGCATTCTTCATTTAGAACCACATGTGAAAGTTCCTCAAGCTTCTGTTTATTTGTTAGAAGATCTTTGAGAAATTTGGCATACTTGGGCATCTGTGACAAAGCTTCAACAAACGGTAAGTTTATATGTAATTGTTTAAATAGGTCAAGAAATTTACCGTATTGTTGGTCCATCTTTTCTTTCTTCAAACGCCCCGGGTATGGAATAGTAGGCTTGTACACTTTCAATGGTTCTTTGACTTGTGCTGTACTTTCTGGGCCTCGCCTAGTGTTAGGCACCTCGTCTTGAACCTCGACTTCTACCTCTTCAACAACCGGCTTAGCTGTGGAAGTCGTCTCAATCTCTTTAGTGGTTTTACCACTCCTTAAAGTAATTGCTTTACAATCTCCTCGTGGATTTGCTTCGGTGTTACTCGGGAGTTTACCGTTCTCCCTCTCGGCTAGCAAACTAGCCATTTGACCCATTTGATTCTCAATACCCCGAATCGCCGAACCTTGACTTCTTAATTCATCCGAAAATTGTTGTTGTAAAACTTCGGCTTGATCATGACGAGCTTCAGATTTTTGATGACGGGATTCGGCAGTGGACAAGAATTGTGCCATCATCTCTTCCAAATTTGATCTTTTCTCGGACCTTGATTTTGGTATTGATTTTGTTTTTGAGGTCGAGAGTGATCTTGGTGTTGTGGTTGAAATGATTGTTGGATTTGTTGGAATGGTGGTCTTTGTTGAAAACCCGGAGGTTGGTTGCTTCCACTTGCCTTCCAACTAAAATTGGGATGATTCTTCCAACCTGGGTTATAAGTGTTACTGTACGGATTGTTTTGAGATCGATATTAGTTACTCATGAAATCCACTTGTTCATTCACATTGTAGACAACTCCATGTTGACAATCGGAGCTCATATGCGCACCACCACACAAATGACAACTTGCTTGCACTTGGTTCAATTGCATTTGATTAATTCTTTTAGCCATTGTTTCCATTTGTGCAGCTAGAGATGTGTAGTCGTCTACATGGTGAACCCTTGTCTTGATGGTCTACTTCGTGAAGATGGCCCTTGATAAGTGTTCATTGCCAATTGTTCAAGTATGGCATACCCCTCCGTAGGGGTTTTCATGGCTAAAGATCCTCCAGCTGTAGCATCGACTATTTGGCGATCTTGTGGATACAACCCGTTGTAAAAGGTAGTAACTTGCATCCACTCATCCAACCCGTGATGTGGACATTTCCTCATCATCTCCTTATATCGTTCCCAAGCTTCATAAAGTGATTCTCCTTCATCCTGCATAAAAGAAGTGATATTATTCCTTAATCTTGCAGTTTTAGATGGTGGAAAATATCTAAATAAAATTTTTGAGCAAGATCCTCCCAAGTGGTTATAGAACCAGCAGGAAGTGAGTTTAACCAAGCCTTTGCTCGATCACGAAGGGAGAATGGGAAAAGCCTAAGCTTGCTTGCATCATCGGACAATCCGTTCGTCTTGAACGTATCACAAATTTCCAAAAAGTTTGCTATATGAGCATTTGGGTCTTCCTCTGATAAACCATAAAATTGAACATTGTTTTGAATCATTTGAATCATTTGTGGTCGAATTTCAAAGTTATTGGCTTCAACTGCCGGTCTGACAATACTTGATGCCAAACCACCCAACGATGGTCTTGCATAATCATAGATGGTTCTCTGTTCATTGTTTCGATTCCCCATGTCTTCCGAGTTTGTGTTCTCGGAATTGTCTTCTTCTTCGGTGTCGGTTTCCTCGGTAATTTGTGCACGAGTAGCTTCACTATCGATTTCCTTAGCTATTTGTATAGATTTTGCCCTTAAGTTTCTTCTCTTAAGTAATTTCTCCGGATTTGAATATGGTTCAATCAGGTCCTCGACAGGTGAAGATGTGGACATAAGCTTCCTGATAACACAACACAATACCAAGCACCGTAAAAAGGGACAAAAGATAAACACTAGTAAAATGTAAAAATGCGAAAATAAGATATACACAAATAGTCAAAGTAGCAACTTCGATCTTTCTTGAAATCACCGTGTCCCCGGCAACGGCGCCAAAAACTTGATGTGTGTAAAGTATATATATTTTAAATAAGGATTTTTCACACAATTTGAGTTTTAATTTAAGAAACGGTTATCACTCTTAAACCAACTACACACAATAGGCAAGTGCACCTATCGCATAATAGTATAGTTCTAGGTAAGAACCGAGTATCGATCCGTGGACACAATGGCTCCCAATACTAAATCATCATCACTATTTAACCGATCAATTGAGTTTGGATTTGTGAGTATTATAGTTAACTAAAGCGATTAACAAATTAAACTAGTAAATTAAGAAAGTAAAGATGAAGATACACAATCAATTAAATATATCACTTGGACTTTGATTCCACTTAGCATAGAATTAACAACTAGCACAAATTCGAGGTGAGACCATTTCTTACACATGGAACATGGAAGTAGCCTAAACCCCCGTCAAGGATATCTAAACATATAACCATTCGGAAAGCTAGAACGATAAACACACAATAGCCACCTAAAGTTATGCCATGAAGAACTAATGATATAATTATGTCGATGTTAAAGATGAATTAGACTCCCGTTAGGGTTACCTAATTCCACAAATCTTTGGAAAGTTAACACGATAAACACATGATAACCACCTAAACTTGGAAAAAATAGACAAAACTATAATTACTCTTCAACTCATAAACTTCATACCACGATTACAAAACAATTCATAACCAATGACAAGAGATATTTATGACATACACTATGGTTTTCTCAAACCTAAGCATAAGGATGCACATTTAACCAATTCTACTAAATCTTCAACCTTCATTCACCATTCCTAGTCAAATGTCACAAGATTACATACAAAATATGCAATTATATGCATAAGTCTTGCAAGAACATGAAGTTTTCCAACATAACATGCTTCCAACACCCACAAGGTTGAACATTTCATCAAATTAGAACAAACACACACAATCATTGAAGAATTATCAAGTGTCATCATAGCATAAACATAAACATCACCAAGAATCATGAACAGGTTGTTAAATCATGCTAAGTTTCGTCTAATCCAAGTGATAATAAGAGTTTAGCCCATAAGGCTTACAAAAGACACACCCAAACTCAAGAACATGGAAGAACTCATAGTAGATCTAGAGAAATTCAAACCAATTTTGAGGGGAAATGGGTGGATGATGTTAGATTCTTCTTGAAAGTGTGAAATCTTCAATCTTGACCTTCAAATCTTCCAAAAACTCTTGAGAAATGTTCAAAGACACCTAAAGGGTTTTGAGAGGCTAGGGTTTTGAAAGAGATGAAAAGTTTTTTTGGAAATGAGGTGTACTAGGGTTATAAACCCGTTTTCTGCCCGAATATGGCCATATCTGAAGTGATATGACCATATTCAGCATCAAAAAGGGGCTATTTGAGATTTGACAGCTTATATGGCCATATTCAGCTGAATATGGTCATATCAGGAGCATTTTTCCTCTTGAACCTCTTTAAATCTTGGACTTTCTTCACAAAAATCACCGAGCTTCATCCGAAACCTACAAGATTCAAATAAAACACAAATAAGTGTCTAAATATTGAATTTTGTAACAAAAATGACTTAAAATGCAAAGAAATACATATTAAAAACATGTATATTTATTATCATATCAGTGTCAGACTCGTCGCATTCTGTTTGGAGATCCCCATCATTCTGAACTCATTTATCAGGGGACTAAACCTCAAAAAACTCTTCAAATAATTTCAGCACATATGGCTCGTAAATCCCTACTGCACAGCGCTGCAGGATTCCTTGCTTCAGTTAAAATTTTATCTTCTGAAGAGCCTAGTATTTCTGATTATCCGGTTGTTTGTGATTTTCCCGATGTGTTTCCTAAGGAGCTACCTGGACTTCCACCAGACCGCGAGGTGGAATTCACTATTGATCTTATTCCTGGTGCTGAACCGATTTCCAAGGCACCTTACCGTATGGCATCACTTGAACTCAAGGAACTGAAGGAGCAATTACAGGAGTTATTAGATCTTGGATTTATTAGACCAAGTGTCTCACCTTGGGGTGCACCGGTCCTATTCGTGAAGAAGAAAGATGGTTCTTTGAGACTCTGCATTGACTATAGAGAACTCAACAAGATCACTATCCGTAATCGTTACCCTCTGCCTCGTATTGATGATTTATTTGATCAGCTTCAGGGTGCAAAGTGTTTTTCTAAAATCAATTTGAGGTCTGGTTACCATCAGTTGAAGATTAAAGATTCTGATGTTCCGAAATCAGCCTTCCGTACGCGATATGGTCATTATGAATTCTTGGTTATGCCGTTCGGGTTAACGAATGCCCCAGCTGTTTTCATGGACCTAATGAACCGAGTTTTCCGTGACTATGTGGATAAGTTCGTCATCGTTTTAATAGATGATATTCTGATATATTCTAAGAGTAAGGAAGAACATGAAGACCATCTTCGTATCGTGCTTGAAACTTTGCGTAAAAAGAAGCTTTATGCTAAGTTTTCAAAATGTGAATTTTGGTTGAGTCAAGTAGCCTTTCTGGGTCATGTGGTCTCTGCAGATGGTATTATGGTGGATCCAGCAAAGATAGAGGCAATCACTAAATGGCCAAGACCCACTTCAGCCACAGAAGTCCTGAGCTTTCTTGGTCTTGCTGGGTACTATCGCAGATTTGTCGAAGGGTTCTCTGTTATTGCTTTACCCCTTACGCAACTTCTGAGGAAAGGGGTTAAGTACTCTTGGAATGATGAGCGGGAGAAAAGCTTTAAAGAGCTTAAGAAGAGATTGGTGTCTGCCCCGATTTTACACTTCCATCGGGCACGGGTGGATATCAGATTTACAGCGATGCCTCTAAAAAGGGACTTGGATGTGTGCTAATGCAGCATGGTAAGGTCATTGCTTATGCTTCACGGCAGTTAAAACCTTACGAGATAAATTATCCTACGCATGATCTTGAACTCGCTGCTGTTATTTTCGCGTTGAAAATATGGCGTCACTATCTTTACGGAGAGACTTGTGATATTTTTACTGATCACAAGGGCTTGAAATACATCTTCACATAAAAAGAACTAAACATGAGGCAGAGAAGATGGTTAGAATTGTTAAAAGATTATGACGCTAACATTCAGTATCATCAGGAAAGGCCAATGTAGTAGCTGATGCTCTTAGCCGTAAGAGTTCAGGGATGGTAGCCTCACTCCAGTTACAGCCTCAGATCATTACTGATCTTGATAAACTTGGTATTTGTCTACTGATTGGTAAGAATGATGGATACCTCGCCAGACTTCAGATTGAGCCAGACCTGGTATCTCGAATTAAGGATGCACAGAAAGATGATGGTGAACTTTGGGCAGTTGTACAGAATTTGGATGTTGGTAAACAGTCAGAATTTCGAGTAGATGAACATGGAGTAATCTGGTGTGGTAAACGGTTATGTGTTCCTAATGATTCTTCTCTTCGGGAATCGTTATTAGCTGAGGCACATAGTTCTCCGTTCTCTATCCATCCTGGATCTACTAAGATGTATCGTGATCTTCGTCAGAATTTCTGGTGGAATGGTATGAAAGAAGACGTGGCTAAGTATGTTAGCCGTTGCCTTACTTGTCAGCAGGTCAAGATTGAGCATCAGAGAGCTAGTGGTTTGCTTCAGCCACTACCTATTCCTGTATGGAAATGGGATGATATTTCCATGGATTTTGTGACAAGGTTGCCAAGGACATTTAAGAAAAATGATGCAATATGGGTTGTAGTTGACAGATTGTCAAAGTCGGCTCACTTTCTCCCTATTCAGTAGGGATTCTCAGTTAGCAAACTATCTGAAGTGTTTACACAAGAGATTGTTAGACTTCATGGCACTCCGGTGTCTATCGTGTCTGATCGAGACCCGAAGTTCACTTCTCGTTTTTGGAAGGGTTTGCAAGCTGCATGGGGTACCAAGTTGAGGTTTAGTACGGCGTTTCATCCTCACACTGACGGTCAGTCGGAACGTACTATTCAGACCCTCGAGGACATGCTTCGAGCTTGTGCCTTAGAGTGGACTGGGAACTGGGATGAGTACTTGTGTTTGGTCGAGTTTGCTTACAACAATAGTTGGCAAGCTAGCATTGGCATGGCACCTTTCGAATTATTATATGGTCGTAAATGTAGAGCACCTATTTGTTGGGGAGAGGTCGGTAAAAGAGTCATCGAAGGACCCGAGTTAGTTCAGATCACGAATGAGAAAGTCGCTATTGCTAGAGAAAGGTTAAAGGAAGCTCAAAGTAGACAGAAAAGTTATGCAGACCGACACCGTCGACCTTTGGAGTTTAATGTCGGTGACAAAGTATTCCTGAAGGTTTCGCCTTGCAAATGTGTACGACGTTTTGGTCTTAAAGGGAAACTTAGTCCACGGTTTATCGGACCCTTTGAGATTCTAGAAAGAGTTGGTGAGGTTTCGTATCGTTTGGCTTTACTACCGCAACTGTCACATGTGCATAATGTCTTCCATGTATCTCTTTTAAGGGGGTACAATTATCATCCTCTTCATGTTGTGAATTATCCGCTTCATTTGATTCGTGAAGACTTATCGTTCGAGGAGGAACCCGAGGCCATACTTGACCGACAAGAACGCATTATGCGTAAGAAAACTATTCCTTTCGTTAAGGTATTATGGAAAAATCATTCCGAACGTGAAGCTACATGGGAGATAGAAGATGAAATCCGTTCTCAATACCCGTATCTATTTACCTCTTAGTTATTATCTTCTATATGTTTCTGTTATCAGTTATGAAGTTATCAATTATCTGTTTCTTGAACATCATATTAGTCATCTCTTATACGATTTCGTCTATCGAATCGACTCTGTTTCAGTAATTGAATAATTATGAGTGATTTCGTTTCACTTGTTGATTTTTACTACTCCGTGTACGTTATGTCATATCTTGTTCAATTCTGTACCTAGCAATTTCGTGGACGAAATTGTTTTAAGGGGGTAGAATTATAATACCCACAAAAAAAATATCAAAGCAATCAAACCACGGGGACCATTTCTGTAATTTTGAAAAGTACCCAACCCCACCCCCATCTTTCCCTCGCTGTTTTCCCGTGTGGTCGGCCAAGAACCACGACCAAATCGCACTAAATCTTGGAGATAGTCATAATTAATACAACACTAACGAATTATTAGTCATTTATAACCTGTCTTCAAGATCGATTTCATCAAAAATCGTCCAAAAACACCGCCATTTGAACCTCGAAGTCGCGGACCTGCAACACCCTTTAAAACCGATCTCCAATCGAATTTAACCAAAATTGGCATAGGGCTTTGCTTCCAGATCATAATACGAAGCTAACCTCGAGTTTAATTGGATTATCATCGTGATTTGGGCATCGAACCGAGTCCTCCTCAACCGCGACCTATTCTTCGTGGGTTCATCATCGAATCGACTTCATTCTAGTAAATTAAAACTATACACATACTCGATTTTAGTGTAGGAATGAAAGCCCCATGTTTATTCCATTGATCATTATCGTTTGGTGTGTTAATTTGGATCAAAATCGTTCTAGGGTTTATAAGGTTTGAAATTTGGGGATTTTGGATTCGGGATTGGTTAACAGGTAATTGAACACACCTATTAGCTCGATTTTAGATGGAGATTAAAAGCCCTATGATTTCAGAAGCAATCGAAATCGAATTCGTGTCCAATTGGATGGGATTCGAACCTAGGGCTTGTAATGGATTTGGGGATTGGCTTGTTTGTGTTTAAAACCAAATAAAACCATGAACTCTTGCGGCTATATGCCTTTGGTTCACTGGTTTGTGTATGGGAGTGTGGGATGGAGGTCACGGGTTCGAACCCGTGCACCTCCTATATTTTATTTTATGCCTTTTTGAAGCTTTTAAAAACAAATAAAAATTCCTAAAAATCATAAATATAACTTTTAAAAATTTCCTTTATTTTAAAAGTATCTAAGTAATTTTCTGAAAAATTTAGTTATTAAAAACACCTTAATGATATTTATAAGAATTATTTATAAATGTTATAATAGCCATTTTTATAAAAATGGACTCTAAATAATAGTTTAAATTATTAATTTGTTATTGAACACTGTATTATCTTTAATTACGGATAAATCATGATTTATACTTATTTATGAACATTTCGAGACCTGTAACGGATGTATTTAAACCAGAAATAATTTTACGGTTTACCAAATTACACTTGACTTAGGCCGTATTTTACAGCCAACTTATAGTGGCCATAACGTTTTCATAATAGATTCAAATCAGTTAAACCTTATATCCATGACGAAGCTTGTCGAAAGACGAATCTGTTGATATATAAAACATCTCAAAACTCATTCGTTTAGACCTCTAAACAGTCGTTTTCGTTACAGCTAGCAGTTCTGCGCAGCTATAAAGATCCACGTTTTTCTCATATTTCGGTAATCCAAATCAGAAACTTTTCTAAACGAAAGTTGTTTAGAAATCACTAATCTAGTAAACTGGAAATTTTCAGAATTTTTAAACGTCGTTTAGTATTTTTAACGAGTACGAATAGACAGGGGCAGAACTGGAATTTTTCCAATCTAAAATAGGAAATCCAAACTATAATTTGCGTTACGTTATCGTAGGTTCTCGCAGTGTTAACTGAGCCTAGACTTTGTTTCTGATTATTGTCATTCATGTATAAGGTACGGATTCTGTTTCCTTGTTATCATAAGTATTTACTTTTGGTTCCGTTACTTTGCAGTACAGATTCCTGATTTCTGTCTCGTATGTGATTTCCGTTCATTTCTAGTTTTGATTCCTGTCATACGTAAATAATGTGTTTTTGATTCTGTTATAAGTAGCTAGACTACTTTATATTTCTGAATTTGTTACCCGAGCTCTCCCTATCTTGGGGGTGACCAAGACGCGTTATTGCGGCATCGATAACGTGGCACCAACCGTGGCGGTGAGCTGAGATCACGGCGTCTCTAAAGAGGACTCTGAAATTATATCTTGTTATATTATTATTTCCTCAGAGGCGTATGGATCGATCCTAGGCTTGTCCTGTTATTTTCTGATGGATGGTTACACACCATTCCATTCAGGACTCTGGTGAATGGTTTGTATGTCTGCCCATACTCCATTTCACATTGGTTCACGGGCTCGCTACCTGTGTTCCCCCTGTTCAGTTATTATATGATATGATTATTAGCTCGGGGTATGTTCTATCTGATATATGTCTATTGACGTATGTTCTATCTGATATATGTCTTATGACGTATGTTCCATCTGATATATGTCTTATGCCGTTATGTTCTGTTTGATATATATATATTTTATGATCTTTGATTCTCCGTTATCACCATGTTTGTTTATTTTTGATATCTGCCGATTCTTTGATTATCACCATGTCTGTTTATTTTTGATATCTGTCGATTCTTTGATTATCACCATGTCTGTTTATTCTTGATATCTGCCAATTCTTTAATTATCATCATGTCTGTTTATTTTTGTTATCCGCTATTCCGTTCACTGAGCGTTATGCTCAGGCGCGCTTTTGTTTTCATGCACGTCAGGTATGCAGGGTCATCTGGGAGGGGAGTGAAGAGTGGAAATCTGGATAAAGAAGCTTGATGTTTATGTGTTTAAATTGATGTAATCGACTTTTCAATTAAGTTTTGGAATTTGAACTTGTAATCGTTATTAGTAATGGGAATGCGTTTGGATTTTGATTACCGTGATAGTGACACGTCAGCCCAGTCGGGTTGGGGTGTTACAATTTATTCCTCACTTATCAACTCTCATCTTGAGATATCATCAAACCGATAAGTATAATCCTTCTAAACAATCCTTTGTCAAATAAAGATATTATCAAATACCTCTCTTATTGTTTGATGAATTACGTATGTGATCTGCATTTGGAAATTTGTTACCTTGCAAAACATGGTTATAAATACCTTTCTTATTGTTTGCGTTATTTCTTGAATCGTTTTTGAATCTTTAATCTTGAAAAATCATTGAAATTCTAACTTGGTTTTGAACAAACAAGACTCGTTATTATCCTCACTGCGATGTGGATGTAATGATTCATAAAAATTTCGTAATCTATAGTCATGGGTTCTGGCATAAAAGAAAAGATATAACTTGGTATGTATCCAAGTGTTTCACCTTCATTTATGACAAAACCTAACCTCCGTGTTCTCGTAAATCTCCTGTTTAACTTTTCATCCACTAGGTGCCTCTTATTTTAAATGTCATGATGACAATTGGTGCATTATAGACCGATTGGCTAAAAATTCAATTTGACCCATTATCTCACAACGTCGAGAAATTGACCTGTATCTGTTTCAACTATTCGCATACCGTGGTATGATGTTAAAACATCGATCGTTATTTTGAACGATTGATTCATTCTCTGTTTTTAAATATTCTTAACCATCGTTGTGAATTTATTTCAAGATCTTTGCATAGTGTATTATTCTTAGACCGATGGTTGGTCAAAGGAGAAATACATATTCACAAGATATGCGTTAAGGTCGTTTCATATGGTGACATTTGGGATTCTTAAAATTCCGACGGTTAACATTTCTTATCATTGTTGGTCTTTTATTGATTTCTAGACATCACCTTACCATGAAATTATATTCTAGAAGTTGTGATTTATAAGTCTAATATACAATGATAACTCGGCATCGCTTTCCAACATTTCATCTCAAAACGTCTCACATTTCACTGATAGGGTTCAAATTGGCATGCATTATGCCAAGAATCTTGTAAGATTCTATCAAGTGAAGCGTTTCATCTGTAATTAAATGTCAATCATTGTTAGTTTGAACACTTATCTTTCATTTTAACTCTTTTGCTCATTTAAGTTCATTCTTAATTTCGAAACGAAATTCTTTAAAGTAGGGGAGACGGTAACATCTTGTATTAACGTTCATTTTTAATCAACGTGAAAGCTTATAATGTTAACTAGAAGCCACATACTTTAGGCTCTCTTTTTACCTCTAATGGCTCTGCCATTGCACATAAAGTAAACACTAAAGCGGTCAGCCTAATCGATGATGAATTTTCTTCTTTTGATACCCTATCAAAACCCGAAAGTTCTTCAAAGTGTACCTCAGAAAATGAGAACACAAACTGCATCAAGAAAGAAAAAGAGAATCACTATGAACTATCTGAGGCTTCGTGCTCACCTTCTGATTCACTTGAGAACATGAGGATCAAACGTAATCCAAGCGTCCTCATCTTTTCGTCTCAGCCTCCTCGTGAACAAATTTCGGGACGAAATTTCCTAAAGTAGGGGAGACTGTAACATCTCGTAAATTGCGTGTTAATACCTTTAATAATAATAATAATAATAATAATAATAATAATAACAATAATAATGATAATAATAATAATAAATAATAATAATGATAATAATGATAATAGTAGTAATAATAATAATAATAATAACATTAATAATAAATAATAACAATAATAATAATAACAATAATAATAATAAAGTCCAGGGGCCAATCCTGTCAATTTTGAAATTTAGAAGAAAGTTTCAAACATAAAATGTCAAAAGTGAAACCGCAGGGACCAATTGTGAAAATAATGAAAATAAACTGCTTTCTCTCTCCCCTTCGACCCTGTAGCTCCGGCGAGCTCTCCGGCCGTCTCCGGCGAGACCAAACGCACCAATTTCACGCGGTTTTAACTCAAATTAAAGGTCCTGACACCCTCTAGACCAAGATTCGAACACAAGGACTCACACAATTTGAAAAATGAGCTTGTTTACGCGTGCAACCACCGAACCCGCTCATCCCTTTCAAAATCAAATCGAATGGAGCGTGTTTGCATCAAATTACCCCCTATAAATAGAGGGCAAACGATCCTTTACATCCACAAAAACTTTCTGTAACCTCAATTTAATCTAAACACACACATACACATCGATTCCAGTTTCTCTCGAGCCGCGGCTGTTCTTAAACTTGTTCTCTATCGAATCTACACCAAAACAGGTAATTCAAGGCATCAATATGCTCGGTTTCACTTGGGGATTAAAAGCCCCAAGGTTAATTTCGTTTACACAACCGATTCGAGCCCTAATTTTGGACCTGTTCGATCTAGGGTTCATAAGAAATTCGGGATACTCGTTGTTTGTGTTTAAAATATTTGGGAACCGTAAATTCCCGCGGCTGTATGCCTTGGTTCACCGGTTCCCGACTCACTAAGCAATCCAGGAGGTCCCGGGTTCGACCCCGGGCACCCCCCTTATTTTTTTTTAATTGGCTGTTTAAGCCTTTAAAAATCATAAAAAAATTTCTAAAAATTATAAAAATTAATTTTATAAACTCTAATTATTTTAAAAGTTATCCAATAATTTTTTGTAAAATTATTTCTTTGAAAACACTTTAATTTCTATATAAAATATCAAATAACAAATAATATAATTGGTTTATTTTTATAAAAATAAACTTTAATAGTTGAGATCACTACGTTATTATTAGTCATTTCGTTATCTTTAATTATGTCAATTATGAAATTTTAATTACATTTTATAAATTTAATCATTTTATAAGAATTTAATTTCTTATAAATTATTATAAAATGAAATAATTAAGTTTTCTTTTATTGTATAAAATATATACGATTTTGAAAACTAATCATATTTATAAAAACCTCAAAATCCTAAAACCCTAGTTCACGTCTAAATGTCAAACTTAATATTAAACTTAAACCTGTAAATATATATATATATATATATATATATATATATATTAGGTACCTCGTGAAGGTTTATATTGGAACGTCGCTTATTATCCTTATTAATCGTCATTCATATACTTAATTACCAGGTGAGTATTTCTATACCCCTTTTTCTTATTTTCATACTTTGCGGTGAAACATGTTACTTATTAATTATTGCACTTGTAAATATTTGGATTCTTGTAAACTTATGGCAATTTACTTGTGAGTTGTGGTTAGTTGAACTTTTGTGGTTACCATGTTATGGCGTCATATGTACAATCATTAACTATTGCTAGCCCAGTGAAGTCATAGATCTATGGGTAAGACAAGCCTACTTGGTTGATCCAAGTACACTTAGCTGATCGTATATACTTTTAACGTTAATAGAATATTAACGTCGTTTGATACTTGTAAAACATTGTCGAGGTTTGATTATTTCATTGTTCATAACATCCCTAATCACTTTATTCACTAACTTATAACTTGAATTGCCACCTTTTATATACTTATATATTCAAAACTATAGAATGCTCACCAACAATATGTTGACCTTTTATTTTTAACATGTTTCAGGTAATAGCGTTATGTGGCTGTGAACAATCGTAACTCTCAAGCCTCGACGATTCCGCCGTCAAGGTTGGGGTGTGACAACAATCATCTTCATATTAATCAAAAGTTGTCTTCATCCCCATTTTCTTAAATAACCAACGGCGAATGGATGCATCATATGTAACCTGCTTATGTATATGTAAACACAACCAAAATAGCAATTAGCAAACAAAGAAAAAACAATATGCATACTATTACGTTAAAATGGTGAAACTTACATGTATGTAAGCAATCAGAAAACAAATAAAGAAGACATGCTGGTGAAACTTACGTATATGTAAACACTCTTGCGTGATTAGATCATCATACATAGACGTGGTTACGTATATGTAACTTGATTTGTAAGTATTAGGGTTATGTGTAACTTGATAAGTTACATATACGTAACACTAAAAAGTACCCTAGAATCTATAAAAAACTACAGTTACGATATGCAGCCATATGTTAACCTACTTACGTATATGTAACTCGTGAAGATGAGGACGAACAAAATACTAAATGTAATATTACAAAAAACACATATCTTTATCTTCTTCTTTTTGTAACATATATGAAATACTACATCTTCTCGGAGGTTATTAAAAGTACTTTCTCATCTTAACTTCGTTAGCTAATTTATTTGAAATGTACAAAATCATCTACAACATCTAACATATATAAAAATCAAACCTTTAGGTGGTGCAATTCCTTTCTCTATAAGCGTTTGGATATGATAAAGACCCATGAAGCCACAAGCAACAAACTTCCAGTACAACATCACAGGGATTCCAAGCTTTCGACCCGCATCAGCTGTGAAAACCGACATGCAACCATCAGAGATGATACAAGTAGGAGCAGTTTCAAGTCTGGTAGCAAGATCAAGAAAAGGAGTCAAGAATGTGGTTCAACATGCTGCAGCAACAATTCGCGGGGAATGCTATCAGGGGTCGTTTCAAATCTGAAACCAGATGAACTATCGAGGCAATAGAGACCACCAGATTTGAGCAAACGCTCGTGGATGTACTATGTGTAAACAAAAGTTATTTGGAGTCCCTTATGGTGAAGAATCACTGCTAGTTTAAGCATCGCCTTAATGGAATGAATATATCCTATGTGCATATTAGTTCGATTATGGGGAGAAAAAATAGGGATTTAACATTAATTAAAAAAATTATATATAAAATTATTTAAATACCCTTTGAATATAATAAATCTGAATAATTAAAGAAAATTTTTGATTGGGTGAATTTGGTTTTTATGGTTTTCTCAAAATATATTGGTTTTCTTAGGATCGCTCCCTTATATATATATATATATATATATATATATATATATGTATGTATATATATGTGTGTGTGTGTATGTATAACGATGACTTGTACTCCATGCAGAAAACATATCTTTTACCCATGCGTCCTTGAGAATTATCAATAGACGTGAACTAAGTTCGGATAAAAAGAAATGTTTCTGCTCCCTTCCCGTACTATTCCTCCCCGCTAAAAAAAGAGCGATTGTTATTTCGGGCTGAGAAAAACGTCAGATTTTTTATTGTAAACAGGCTATTCAATCCATTCTAAATTCGATTGCAAAGTCTTCTTAAGGTTAAAAGAGGCTTCTGCCTCGGTAAGAATATATTCCGATAGATGGAAGACTAGCCATATATAAACTAGTCTTGACGTGGTTTACCAATTATTCATATGAAATGTCCGTTGGATAATGTTGTTTGATGTGCGACCCTTATAATATCATATATATTATCAGCCACACTGATATATATGATATTTTGGGCATATAGATCCAACAAAAACCTGTAATTTAGCATAAACCATGGACTAAAAGTTAATCAAAACTTCCTTTTAATTACCACTCTTGATTTTAATTCTATTTATAAAATTAGCAAGTGCACAACATACCTAAGCAACATCAATAAGAGAAAGTAAAGAACAATGATGTCAAGACATGTACTTAACATGATTTAAGAAAGTACACGTAATTCAAGTTCATCATCTTTCATCATTAGTTTATAGGGTTGATAGAATGTGATACCTAATGTTATGGAGTAACACGACACGATTAACATGAACATTAAATCAAAACACGACACGTTTAACTAAAAATGTCATTTACTTAAACACTAACACTAATATGCATGGTAATCAAGTTACATTACATGGCAAATTAAAAATGATTAAATATAACCAATTTAGTAACATAAATTACACAGCACGAACCGTTTAACATGTTTAACAAATAATAAGAAAAAATAACATGATAAAGTAATAGTCAAGAAAATTCAATTCATAGAGTCCTTAAAAAAACTTCTAGCATACTTAAAAGAAAAATCCCAAAGCCATAAATAATTACTAGTAACTTTACCCCCGTGTTGCAGCGTGATTTAAATTTTTTTTTTAAATAAATATAATAGTGTCGAGAGTGAAATTTGAAGCTACAAAATTGAAGTTGTGGAGCAAGCAAAATCAAGTGTGTTTCTTCTGTAAGTTCAATGTAATCACAATGATATTTTAGTAACTACACAGAATATAAACATAACACATAAATATTTACATTTGAACACCAAGATACAAAACATTTAGCGACTCTTAAAAGATATTAAAAGAATTAAATGAATGTAATCTAACAAAAGTAGTTGCTTCTCTAGCCGTAAATATGGGACACCTATTTGTTAATCAACAACATGCTTACAAAATCATTCTCAAATTCCTTAAATGAAATCAACAGATTTCCAATACAAAATATCATAATTTATAAATAATTATATGAAAATACTTCAACATATGGATAAATGTAATTTGATTTGATACTACCTAATAAAGGTACACGTTATAACTCTTATTATTAATGCCAATTATGACTACATATCATATATATATATATATAAGAACATAGCTCCTAGTATATGTTTGCGATGGGCCTATGACCAAATTAGCCCTTCTATATTCATAGTCAGATGCTACCCATTAAGACATCATTTGTTTTTCATCCTTTACAATCAACTTTAAAACAAAATAACATCTTAGCCTTAGTGTTTCATGCGAGAATGATACACGGGATTCACACAAAGATACGCTGCTCCGCTGTTGTCATAAAAAAGCTTAGGTGTGCTCATATGTTATATTCCAAGTTCACTAAATAGATTTTTCACCCAAGAAATTTCACTCGCGGAATTTGTAATTGCTTTCTATTCCACTTCTGTTGATGATTGGGAGACAATCTTTTTTGCTGTGAAGATAGCCAAGAGTTTATGTTCGAGCAAACATAAAGTAAGTAGGCTGTTGTAGAATGTTTGCCATCATAAATTTCCCCCAGTCTGAATCTGAAGAAACATGTAGGTGAAGCGGGGAGTACCAATTTACAAATAAACCATAGTGCATCATGCCTTTCAGATAACGTAGAACTTATTTGAGGGCTTGTAAATATGATTGTTTTGGATTATGCATGAATTGGGAGAGTTTGTTAAGCGAAGATGAGATGTCAGGGCGGGTGAAAGCTAAGTATTAAAAAGTACCAATGAGTTTTGATAGGTAGTTGGGTTGACTGATAGTGAGTGGTTGGTGGGTGAAAGAGGATCAGAGACACTTAACAGAGTAAGAACATTCTTAGCATCATTCATTCCAAAGGTAGTAAGGATGTCTTGAATATGGCAATGTTAAGAAAGGAACAGACCTTGAGATGTTAAAATGACTTTAATGCATAAGAAGTGATGGAGTGGGCCTAGATCTTTAATAGAGAATTTGTTACTTAAAGCATAAAGAAACTGATCAAGGAAGTTGTCATTATTTCCCGTGAGTACTACGTCATCGACATAGACTAAGAAATAGCAGGTGATTGCATCTCTGTTGTAGATAAAAAGTGAAGCATCTGACAATGATTTACGAAAGCCAAAATTAAGAAAAAAATATGTGAGTTCATTATACCACGCTTGTTGAGCTTGCTTGAGTCTATAAAGAGACTTCTATAGGTTGCAAATATGGTTTGGAAGATAGAAGTTTACAAAGTCGAGGGTTTGGACCATGTACTTGTCTTCATGTGAAGTGCCATAAAGATATGTGTTATTAACATCGAATTGACGTATAGACCACCATTAAGAAAGAGAAATGGAGAGGATGGTTTGAATAGTGGTCGGTTTTTGTAACCGGACCGAAGGTGTCGAAATAGTCTTTGTTATATTGCTGGTGCAAACCTTTTGCAACAAGACGTGCTTTGTACTTGTTAACGATTCCGTTAGGTTTCTATTTGACTTTGAAAATCCACTTACATCTAATCAAGTTTTGAACGGAGTGGGGACAAGATCCCATGTGTGATTTTAAAGAAGAGCGTTAAATTTTAATTCCATAGCACGTCTTCATTCTGGATCTTTCATGGCTTGAAAATGAGATGTGGGTTTAAGAGTGGGAGGTATAGTATGAAGAGTAGTGGAGTTTATAAAAATTGAGTTGTAATATTTGGATTGGGTTTTTGTTAGCGATGTGCAAGGGAGGGTGATGGGTTTATGGTTGTGGGTATTGAGTTTGAGTGAGATGAGGTTGTGTTGGAAAGAGAGGAGGGTGTGGATGATGTGTGAGGAGTAGGAGAGGGATGAGGAGTAAGGGATTTTTATGAGGAGTGGAAGATAAAGATAATGATGATGAGGGGTTATAAGAAGAATTAGGTGGTAAAGAGTGAGGGGGAAAAATAGGAGTGGTAGTTATGGTGGTTAGAGAGAAAAGGTGATAAGGTGATGTTAGGACTTAGGAGTAGAATTATTAGTTGATATTGGAGATAGAGAGTTTGGGTGTGGAGGTAGTGAATTTGAAATGGGATGAGAAGGAATGTACGTTGGAGAAGAGGTAGAATCTTGAAGATATGATGGTTTTGCTGAGTATAGAAAAGAATCTGTTACGGGCAAGAGAAAAGTGCATGAATTTTGATTTTGGAAAGGAAAAATGTGAAAAAAAATCAACATGTCTTGAATGATATACTTTTTTTATGACGGGATCAAAACATTTGTTAGCGGATTTGTAAGACGAGTAACCAAGAAAGATGCATTTTGTTGGAACGAGGTTGGAATTTGGATTTTTTTTTTGTTGCAAGGACAAAGCCATGAGTAACACAAGCAACCAAAAGGTTTGACTTTTGAATAACTAGGCTCTTTGGTAAACAACATTAAATGGAGATTTGTTGTCAAGGATCAGGGTGGGAAGGGCGGTTTGAAACGCATGACACCATAATTTTTGGGGTAATTGAGCATAGTGGAGTAGGAAAATGCATGTTTCTACTACATGACGATGACGTCGTTTAGCTACGCCATTTTGCTCTGATGTATGAGGCAGTGTTGTGTAATGGCCGATGCCTTGGTAGGTAAGATAGGGTGTAAGGGCTATGTGGTCACCTCCATTATCGGTATATAAGGAAACAAGATATGTGTTAAATAATTTTTCATCCAAAGGTTTGAATTGAGGAAATAGTATGGATACATTAGATTTATGTCTCATGAGATAAAGCCATATACATTTGGAGTAGAAGTCAACAAATACAACATAATACTTAAATCCATCACCTAAAGTTTGAACCAAGCCCCAAACGTCAGAATAGATAAGCCGTAAAGGTTTGGTTGCAACAAATGAATTTGGGGGCCAAATGGAAGTTTATGGCTTTTATTCAACGAACATAAATTACAATGAAAAGACTCGATGGACATTCTATTATATTTAAGTCCTAATTTGGTAACTAAAGACATAATAACTTTGAGAGAGAGATGTCCAAGTGTGTGGTGCCACGCCAGTAGAGAGTCGGTACTTGTTGCATTGATTTGATAAGGTGAGGTGGATGGTCCACAGCAAACATTATTGATGTTCACCCTCCACATGAGATGTTCCCCCTGTGCTTAGATCCTTAACCAATAACTGATATGGAAAAATCAACAGAGACGCAGTTAGTTTTGCCTATTTTGATATCGGAGACAAGATTATTACATGAACGAGGGACATGTATAACATCATTTAATGAGAGAGGACGTGAGTCGGCATGAATTATTGTTTGACCAATGTGTGTTATGAGGAGAGTTTTATCATCATATAATACAATCTCATCTAGGATGTTGTATTTTTAAAGGATAGGCAATGAGTTTTGGTCGGAAGTGGTGTGGTTGGATGCGTCGGTATCCCACATCCATTTGGGTTTATGGCTGTTGGATGAGTCGAAGTGGAGCTTATCCCTGGACTTGGTGACATGTTTCCTTACACTCATATATGGTGTTCTCGTAGAAAATGATCAAGTTTTAACGTTCTTTTGTCTTGTGACAAGGGATGTAACAGTAGTGGTCAATGGCGAAGCATAAGAGTGGCTGGGGGGGGGGGGACCGCCCCCTCATTTTTTCGTCCGTAGTGTTAATTTTCTGGTTCGTATGTAAAAAAAATTATATAGTAAATTCGTCCTCCCTTAAAAAAATTATTTATGTTATATTTGCCC
Organism: Flaveria linearis; assembly: GCA_024085815.1. NCBI lineage: Eukaryota > Viridiplantae > Streptophyta > Magnoliopsida > Asterales > Asteraceae > Flaveria > Flaveria linearis. Next base: position 468,991 of record CM044018.1, on the reverse strand, counting down.
TCCCTAACAAAATATACACTTGTTAAAAAAAACTACAAGTACTATAAATATATAAAAATTTACATCTATTAAAATTTTAAAAAATAATAAGAAAACTATTTATATTTAACTAATTGAGCTTAATTTATTTAAAAATGGGCTTATGGTCTTATGGATGCAATTGGCAAAAGCCCAACACACAACACATTAGTCCAAATGAACAACACAAAAAAAAAAAAAAAAAAAAAAACATCGGCCATCGAATGTTCCTGACTTCCTGCTGCTGCTTCGCTTAATCGCATGCTGCCGCTGGGGCTTGCTGCTCGCCTGCGGGCTGCGCCGCTGCGGCTTACTGTTGCTGGTTCCTGCTGCTCCTCTTCATCGCTCCTCTTCATCGCGACATCCCCGCCTGCTGCTGGTTCGCTTTGGCTGCTTCAATCAGCCACAATTCACAAAGTTATCATAAATTGATAGAATGTAAGTTTTAATTGTTTAAGTTTGGTTATAACTTATAAATTGATTGAATGTAACCATCTAGGGTTTTGAATCGGGGTTTTAGGGTTTATGAATGATTAAAGTTTGAATGATTAAAGTTTGAATGATTAAAGTTTGAATGATTAAAGTTTGAATGATTAAAGTTTGAATGATTAAAGTTTGATTTTTGGGGTTTTGGACAATTGAATGTATGACTAATTGTTGATTTTATGTTGAATTTAGATTGATATATCATGGGAAAGAGGAAAAATATAGATTCTTTATTCAAAAGAAAGGATGTGGGTGGAAAATTTGATGATGCAAATCATGAGAAACATCAAAAAACTTCAACTAGTGAGTCGGAAAAACATGAAAATCAACGAGAGCATCATGCTTGTGCAGTTCCTTTATCAAAAGAATCAAATGCTAACCAAGTTAATCTTAATAATCTTGAAAGAGACCCAACTAAAAGAAGACAATTGTGGGATTATCCAGTTAATTTGAGAGAACAAGTAAGACGAGCTTATTTGAATTTAGGACCTTCCCAAATTTACCTTGAAGAGTATCCTAGAGATCGAAAGAATCGTAAATTTCAATACTCTTGGTTCAAGATTTTTCCTAGTTGGTTAGAGTATTCTTCAACAACAAATGCTTCATATTGTCTTCTTTGTTATTTGTTTAATGATAAACCAAATATATGCAACGGTTATGATGCAGTTAAAGGATTTGACAATTGGAAAAAAAGTTAATGATGGAAAAAATTGTGCATACTTGAACCATATTAGTTCTTCTCAACATAGAGATGTTGTAGCACACGGTGAATGTCTTTGTGAAACAAAGTGAAGATCTAATATTGAAGAATCGTTTACAATTGAAAGCTTCAATTGATGTAGTGAAGTGGTTGACATTCCAAGCTTGTGCTTTACGAGGATATGATGAATCTTCTCTTTCAAAGAATCGGGGTAATTTTCTTGAAGTACTACAACTTCTAGCTTCTTATAATGATGAGGTTACAAAGGTTATATTAGAAAACGCTCCTTATAATTCTAAGTATACTTTTAGAGACATTCAAAAAGAAATTCTTAGTATTATTGCAAATAAAGTACGAAAGCATATTCGTAATGAAGTTGGGGATTCATACTTTTGTGTCATGGTTGATGAGCCGCGAGATGAGTCAAAAAAAAAAGAAAATGGCCATAGTTTTGAGATTTGTTGATGTAAAAGGGATCATACGAGAAAGGTTCTTGGACTTGGTACATGTTAGGGATATTTTATCATCAACCTTGAAAACAAGTATGTGGAAACAACTTTTGCAGTATCAATTTGATGTTTGTAAAATCCACTGTTAAGGTTATGATGATGCTAGCAATATGAGAGGAGAATGAAACGGATTACAAGCACTTGTTCTTAAGGATCGTCCTTATGCATATTATGTTCACTACTTTGCTCATAGGTTAATTACTTACTTATTTATCTATTCTTTTCTTTCGTTTGACTAGATACTTTAATGTTTATTACGCTTTTGTTTTTTGCTCACTTGTTACAACTTACCTTGGTTTATGCTTCTAGGGAAGTTATTCCAGTACATCATTTTTTTACGAACTTATTATCTATTATTAATGTGGTTTGCGCTTCTAGTAAGCATCATGATGAGTTACAAAACGCAAAGGCAGATGTGGTTAAGAATTTATTGAAATTGGGTGAAATCAATTCGGGAAGAGGACTAAATCAAGTTGGAACTTTAAAAAGATCCGGTGATACGCGTTGGGGTTCTCATTTTAACTTTGTTTGCAGTTTACTTAAGATGTTTGATGACATTCGTGTTGTTCTTCGTGGAATAATTGAAGACTTATCTCATACTACTTTTTCTCAACGGATGCTGATGCAGCGTACAGTCATATGCAATCATTTGAGTTTATTTTTATTCTTCACTTGATAAAGGAAATAATGGGAAGAACTGACACGCTTTCTCAAGCTTTACAAAAGAAATCCCAAGATTTCTCAATGCCATGGAGTTAGTTTCATCAACAAAGATTAGTTTAGATGATTTCAGAAACAATAGATGAGATTCTTTCCTTGCACAAGTTACCTTTTTGTGAAAAACATCAAATAAAAATGCCAGATATGAACGCTCCATATACTTTTACTCAGTATCGGCCTCGTAAAAGGATCTTCATGTTACATTTGAATATTATTACCAAGTAGGTCTGTTTACATCCACATTGGATAAACAGTTATATGAGTTAAATAGTAGATTCAATGAGCGTGCAATGGAGTTGTTATCTCTTTCTTCAACTTTAGTATCAAAAAAGATTGATGTTGATCAGATTTGTCTTATTGTTAAGAATTATTATCCTGAAGATTTTACGGAGCAGGAGAGGATTCAGTTAAAATATCAATTGGAGATTTTTAATGTAGAAAGACAGAGAATATCAAGTTAAATGGTGTATCGTCTGTTTCTGATCTATGCAAAACTCTTGTGGAAACTAAGAAACGTGAGACGTATTATTTAGTTGATAGAGTGATTCGGCAAGTATTGACACTTCCGGTTTCTACTGCATCAACAGAAAGGGGATTTTCTGCAATGAAAATATTCAAGAATCGCCTTTGTAATAAAATGTCAGATGAGTATCTCGCGAATAGCTTGGTGATTTACATAGAAAAAGAAATAGCTGAAAACTTTGATTCGGAATGCATAATAGATGATTTCAAAGATCTTAAAGGTCGTCGCGCTGAGTTGTAATTCTTTTTTAAGGTACTCGTCTTTCTCTAGCTTTATCATTAAATACATTTTAATATTATATGTAAGACTGGTCCTTTGAATGAAAAATATATATTCGATATTTCTAGTTTCTAATGTTTGATCTGACCCGAACCGAATCACCGACCCGATTATCCGAAATTATAACCTCAAACGTAGGCATGTAGCGATACCAAAAAATGGTCCGGTGGCTGTGACTTCCGGCCCCCTACTTTTCTTCAAGCTCCGCCACTGGTAGTTGTAATAGGTATTATTTTTGGGGTTCCAATTGCTTCTGGACTGTGATCGGGAAAGCCAGGAGTGATTATGGTTGAATAGATTGGTGGAGCTTGTCGATGAGTCAATGAATCTGCTAAAGAACAACCATTGGAACGAGCATGATGGCGTTGAGTTTGGTTAAACGCAGTAATGGTTTGAACGAAGACAGTCTCCTTGAATGATCGTTCATACTCGAGAAGATTGTCAAACAACTTCGGAAAGGATATCAGTTTCTCTCGAATTTGTATGGCAGTTGTGATATTATTGAATTCATCCCGAGTTAGGTTAGAATATGAACGATCGGATCTTCCTCATCAATTAGGCTTTGAACGAAAGCTAATTCGTTAGAGATAGGCTTTACATCATATAAAAATTCAGTGATGGAACGAGATCCTTTTGGGTTCATGGCCAAGTGAGATTTGAGAGAGATGATCGCGATCTAGAAACACTTGCATAACTCAAATTCAGAGTGTCTCGTGCTTGATGCGTTGTTTTAGCAGAGTAAACAAGTGTTTGAATCGTGTCGGAGCAGCTACCGAGTAAGGCGCTGATGATGATTTGATCTTGACGAAACCAATGGGCATAAGCCGGGTTGGGTTTCGTAACATTATCAATGACTAGAAATTTAGGAGGTGGTTCAGAGAGGTCATTGATGTGATTGTCGAGTTCAAGACCGATTAAGGTCGAGAGAGCTATTAGACTCTGATAACTATATGAGAGTAGATCAGAGAATTGTATTGATACCATTTCATTCACCTTTATAATATATTTATATAATATAAAATCACTAATTAAAGAGAAATATTAGGGACCGGAATCGTTAATTTACAATCTTTAATAAAGTTATATGTAAGATGTTTTTAAAATACCATCCAGATAATCAAAACCTGTAGGTTTTTTTGACAACCCATGTGAACGTGTAGGACTTTGCATCCCACGACCCCTCTTATTTACCCATGCAACTAGAGGTGCACAAACCGGTTTTTTTTTTGAACCCGGGTCGGGTTGGACCCGGTTCGGGTTCGGTCAACGATTTCGAGCCCGGTTTTTGACCAAGAACCGGTTCGGGTCGGAACCGGTTTTCAACCCCATCAAACCCAACCCGGTTGGAACCGGTTCGGGTTGGAACCGAACCGGGTCGGGTCTAAGACCCGGTTTGGAAAACCCGGTTTTTTTTTTTTTTTTTTTTTTTACCTTCTAATTAAATTATATACAAATTAATTACAAATTTTGATTAATTAAAAATTATTAGAGTAGATTAATTATATACGATTGGACGCGTTTTTATTTTCATTTTAATAAGTAAACAATTAATACGAGTTTTATACAAACAATTATATACGATTGTACGCGTTTTATTTTCGTTTTTATTTTATTAGAGTAGATTAATTATATACGATTGTCTCAACGTTTTTATTTTCATTTTAATAAGTAAACAATTAAAAATCATACTCGAGTTTTTCTAAAGAAAACAATAAAAATTACATTAATTTATAAAAGTAAATAATTAATTCATTACGAAAAATAAACAATAAAAATTACATTAAAATTAAACCAAAGAAAACAAAATATACATATTACGAATACAAGTTTGTCTAATCTAATCGTCTTCGTCGGTTTGTGTGCCAATGCGTTGAGACAAATCATAAGCGAGTTCTTCGTCGGATAGCGGTGAGGATCGTCCGGTTTGTACCTCGTGCTCGTGTATTTCTTCTTCAATCGGTGTTTCTTCTTCAAGGTTTGATATGTGTTGTCTTCGTTCGGCCGCATCTAAGTGGTCCTTTAAACAAATACACATCTCTAGCGATGTTGGAGTTAACCTTGTTCTTCTAATCGATAAAACCCTGCCACTAACAGAAAATGCAGACTCCGAAGCTACCGTGGAAGCTTGGACGGTTAGTAAATCACGTGCCATGGCGGATAGGACCGGAAATTGTGATTCCTTTCCTTTCCACCATGTCAGAATATCAAATTTCAAAAATTCATCGGGAGACATAGTGGCTAAAAAATCGGTTCCCATATATCGCCCGAGTTCGCTACTTGGGGTGTTACCCCTTTGACGTTTACTGTTTTCATTTCTCAAAGTGTTGTATAAACTAATCATCGGGTCTCTACTTGAGCTCGACGAACTCGATTCCACGTTCGATGATCGGTGGATGTTTGATGTTGCACCATATTTTTCAACATAAACATTAAACAATTTTTTAAAAGTTTCATTAAATATTTGTTTTGTATTAACATTAAAAAATGGATCATAATCATGTAAATCTAAATCATAAGTTATCTCATCTATTAAAGTTTCTACCCCCGAAACATTTAAACACGGGTCGAGTGCGGCGGAACACGTAAAAACCGGGGGTAGTTCAATGAAATATTTTTTAAATTTTTCTTTCATCGGCGCTACCATTGCCGAAAACATTTCGTTTCTTTCTTCATATTCACTTAATTTATGGGTCATTAAATAAATTTGATGAAGCGTTAGACAACTTGTCGGATAATAAACCCCCGACAATTTTGTAGTTGCGTTTTTAAAAAGCTCTAAAAATTGAGTTATTTCTTGAATATATTCCCAACCCTCTAACGGAAACGGAACAACCCGACCCCGCATCGCAAGACCATCGTGGAAAACATGAAGCGTTTCTTTTTGACGTAAAGCACTATTAAACATTTTCCAAGTCGAATTCCATCTAGTCGGGACATCCCAATTTGGTCCTAAACAAATGGAATTCGTATCGTGACACATTTTTCTATAATTAACATACCTTTTTCTACTAGTTTTAAAAACGTCACGTAACATGTTTTTGAAAGACGTTTTAAAATCTTCCACTTCAGGAACGCCAAGACCATCTTGCACAACTAAATTAATAATATGTGCAACACATCGTGAATGAAAAAATACGCCGTCACAAACCGGTTTATATTTTATTTTCAATTTTTCAACGGCGGATGTGTTGTTCGAGGCGTTATCAAATGACATTGAAAAAATTTTGTTTTCTAATTTATACGTTTTGATTACATAGTCTAAAATTTGAAAAAGATTTTCACCGGTATGCGGATATCCAAATAATTCAAACGCAATCGTACGTTTCATCATTTGCCACGAACTTGGATCTATCCAATGGGCCGTGACGCAAAGGTACGATTCCGGTAAACCGTGTGGGGCGGACCAAACGTCGGTAGTTAAGTTCACACCGGTTTGTAAATTTTCAAATAAAACCTTTAAATCATTTTTTGCTTGTTTCCAAAGATTTAAACAATCACGTCTAAGAGTGGTGCGACTTACGTGAGTGTAGCGTGGTTGAAGAGTTTCTTGAATCAATTTTGTTAACCGAGGGTTGTCGAAGTGATCGAACGGTAATCCTTCTTGAATTACAAACTTTGTCATTCTATCTCGAACCATATCGACGTTGAAGTTCCATAAACCACCATCGTTTCCGATTGATGTTTGCCCTTGACTCGGTGTACTTTTCAAAGACTTGCACCATTTGGTCATATGATTTCTCAAAGTCGAGTTTGAATCCGACTTGAAAAACGAACCACAAGCCTTGCATCGAGCTTTATGTTGACCATTCGACATTTCGCATAAGTCGAAATTACACCAAATCTCTTGGTTTCGCGTTGTTGAAAGAATTCTAACAACGGTAGCGGCACTTGTGGATCCACCGGTTGGAACGGAAGATTCAGAAGCCATAATTCAAAGATTGAGAGAATAGAAAGTTGAGAGTGAGGAGCGTTTTTGCGTTTTTAAGCACGTTTTTGAGCGTTTTGGAAGTTTTGAGTGTTGTGACTAAACCATAACACCCACTACCTATTTATACTATCATATAAGGGCAAAATGGTCCAAAAAAAGTCCAAAAAACGGTCACAAAATAGCCTCAAACGGTCAAATAGCCGTTTTCTAACGGTCAAAAAAAAAAAAACGGTCGAAACCGGTTCCAAACCGGTTTTTTTGGACCGGGTTCGAAACCGGTTCGGGGAAAAACCGGGTCCAAACCGGTTTGGGCTGGAAACTTCAAAACCGGTTCAAAACCGGCGGGTTTTTTCGGGTTGGAACCGGGTTGGGGGCATACCGGTTCCGAACCGGTTCGGGTCCGGGTCGGTTCGGCGGTTCGGGTTTTGAACCCGGTTCTTTTGTGCACCTCTACATGCAACACCCATTATTCCATGTTTACTGCATTCCATAAGATTTTAATGTCTTAAGCAACTATTTTGTGATTAATAAACAAGTTCAAAATAATTGTATTTTATCTTAATTGTTAGGAGTGTTTGTCTTCTAAAAAAAGCTAAATAATTGGAAGATTGATCATGAATCTCACGTATCAATGGTGCTTTCATTGAAGCATTCACCTTCTCGCAAGATACTACTAATATAAAACTGCATTTAAATTCGAACTCGATAACATTGCCTCTAGGGCCGCAAATTGCTCGAGGCTCACAAGAAAATGCTCGGAAAATGCTCGGAAAATGCTCAGCCGAAGTATTGCTCGGTTGTAATTGAGCCGATGGCTTGGTTCGGTTTGTAAACAAACCAAGCACGAACAAAGGTCTGCTTGATTCGACTCGGCTCGGCTCGTGAACAGCCCTGATTGCCTCTCAACTTGCAGCTATACGAAAACAAACTAAATCAACGATACGAAAACAACAAAACCAAATGAGATACATGCTCGTGGTAGCAGAAAAAGACAAGTTATTCCCTTCCAAAGCTCAGACATACAATATACAACTACTTGTTTCCATTGAGCTTGGTCGAATAGCGATCTCACATTTGCTTCAAAAGCCTTAAGCCAACCAGGTTGATTAAACTTTCAGTTAGGGGTTGAAAGGTAACCAACTACCGTCCTCCTTATGTTAATCAGTGTGAGAGTGCAAGATTTAGTGGTAATACTCTATAGACGGATCTCAAGGGGCATCATATAAATATAATATAATGCCAAGGATGGATGAGATCCTAAAATGAAAAGTGGTGGCTGAAACAAATCCAGATCACATCACATGATATCCATTATGAAATTATTGGTTGCTCATTTCTCTCTCTTCCTACACCACCAAAACATAACCACCATATCATTCTTCTATTTCAACTTCCACCAAATCAATATGTAAACACCACCACAAGTAACCAACTTCATTAAAAAAAATAAAAGGAATTTCTTTCTTGGAGCCCCAGCCCCAGATTTACGCCAGTCAATTGTTTTGTTTGTTCGGCAACATAAATTATTAACATTTGTTTATTTGGTTTTTCTTGTTTGTATTTTAATCCACACCATCTTCCTAACAAACCATTTAATTTAATGGTTTCACGCTGCTGCCTAACCTTTGTCTCATCTTCATCTTCGTCTTCATCTTCTGGCAACACACGCAAACAATTTCAACAAGCTTGTTATGTTCTTCCCCAATCCAATGCAATACCTGGGAATTGGATCCATCTACTGGTGCAAGATTTAATGAAGACAACACCTGCTGCCTCCATGATTCCCGCTTGCTTTGGACCCACAAAAACTCCTAATCCATGGATAATCACAATGTAAGTTTCTTCAATCAAACATTTCTCTATATCAATCAATCAATTAATCAACTGTTTTTTTTTTAAATAAAAAATAAAAAAAATCTAATCTTCTGCAAATAATCAGGACAATGAATTCAAGACCTGACATAAAGAAACAAGAATTATCATCACTACACCTGCATAATAACTCACCACGTCAAGTTACAAGCCAATCCCATCTTCGGTTTAACCGGCAACAGGTTGATCAATTACTTGTTCCAAACAAGAAACATGATTTTGGGCAGTTTCTAGCCCGTGAAGCCTTACTTGATGAAGAATTTTGGGTAATTGTCTGCAAATTTAATAAAATACCACACGAAAATTTCTCTCTTAATGCACTTCTTCAAGTTTTAGTGGTCACTGTTATCTGATAATTTGTGGCAGACAGCAGCATGGCTAAGAGCAGAAACCCACTGGGAAAATAGGACAGATGATAGGTATGTGCACTCCATATGTTTTAATCAGAAGTTTTATGGGTTCATAAGCATCCACATTCTCACATTATACGTTATAACATGATCAGCTGAAACTTAAAAATATAGAAACTGAAGAGATGAATGCAACTAATACTAAACTCTTGTCAAAAACACAGATTTGCTGACAGCTACAAAAAGAAATTTACAGAGCAGGTAGTATGATTATGGCATACTTTTTTGCCCCGTATCTGAACCACTGAGCATAAATATCCCTTCATTTCCACTTGATTAGGAGTTTAATGCACTAAAACGCCAGTCTGAAACAAAACTTGGACAAAAAAGTACCTGCATTGTCACGGTATAAGCTTTGCTTTAGCCCAATTTTATATTTTACTACCCTTTGCTTATTTCTGAAGATTATTCCATAATGAAAAATCTTTAAAACTTGTTAGGTCAAGAAAGAACACAGGAATGAGAGACATACCGTTTTAAAGAGTGTAGTTGGAACACTTGATGTCAGCATTCGGCCCTTCTTACATGGAGAGACCTTTCCAGGGGTATATCCGTAACACTATCTTAAAACCACAATGTGAACTATAAATGCACCTGGACTGACAAAATTGTTGTTGACTCTTAGGAGAAAGTCAAAGCACCTTTTTTTTACAGCATAGAGAGAAAAGAGCCCAAAAGCCAATACGGTTATATTGCAAACTTATGTGTAGCCAAATCCGCACGCCGACAGGGTATTGCTAGAAACATGTTACATTTTGCCATTAATTCTGCCTTATCAGATGGTAAGATTTGCATTTAGTACAGATTTGACCATATGTTTGGTGGATGACCAACATTTTTGTTTGGCAGGTGCAGAACGAGTGTATGTGCATGTACACAGGAACAACACAGCTGCCCAAGAGTTATACCAAAAAATAGGATTTAAGGTGGTTGACTTAGCCAGTCCTCAATTGTCACGTGATAAAATGTACTTACTTTGCTACATACCATAACACATGAAAAAGTCACCTGGACGATATACAACTGTACATCTGTTTTCAGTTTTACCTACATTCATGAAAGAATCTTACTGATATCAGTATGTCATCAACAAAGTTTATCTACTTGTATGGATCGTTGACACTTACTAGTAAATATATTATGTCCTATGAAGCAAGGACAAATACAAGTTTTCTCAACATATATCATATAAAATGTGTGGAAAATTTTGTTTACCTAATCAAACTCTTCCCACACATTCTTTTGGCATCCATTTCATCCAGTAATTTTTTCAATCTTGTAACATCCTCCCATCTACCAGCTTCAGCATATATACTAAGCATAATGACATAAAAACTGACATTTTGAGGGCTGAGTTGGCAAAGCCTATGTGCCACACGTTCTGCTAGTTCAAGATTTCCATAAATTCTGCAGGCACTAAGCAAAGCTCCCCAAACATCAACATCTGGCTCAATCGGCATATTCTCAATAAATTCATAAGCTTCCAACAATTTACCATCACGACCAAGGAGATCAACCATCGAAGTACAATGCTCAATACTAGGACGAATAAAATAGTCTTTTGACATGCTTTTAAAATGCTTTCTTCCTTCTTCTACAAGTCCTGAATGCCTGCAAGCCGTCAAAACAGCAATGTACGTAAGACTATTTGGTCTAATTCGTTCATCTATCATCTTTGAAAAGAGCTCAATGGCTTTCTTCCCATGTCCATGAGATGCATAAGCGCTGATTATTGAAGTCCACGATACCACACTTTTATGAGGCAAATTATTAAATACAATTGTGGCCAAATCTATACTCCCACACTTTGAGTACATATCTATAAGTGCATTTGAAATAGCAACACTGGCCTCCAAACCCTTGGTTTTCACTATCTCATGTACCCATTTAGCAGCATTAAGTGCTCCTAGGCCAGCACATGCTGAAATAACACTCACCATTGTAACATTATCAAAATCTATGTCTTCTGATTGCATTTTACGAAAGAGTTGGATAGCATCTTCACCAGCCTTATTTTGTTCATAAGAAGCAATCATTGCATTCCATGAAACGAGTGTTCGAATCTCCATCTGATCAAACAAGGCCCTAGCTGTCTCGAGATCACCACATTTTCCATATAATGCAATCAAACTATTAGTTAGAGAAACATACGAGTCGACACCAAGTTTAACTCCCAAGCCATGGATCAACATTCCAAAGTTTAAATAGTGTAAGGTGGCACAGGCAGGAAGAACACTGACAAGTGTTACAACATTTGGTCTGGTCTCAGAAGCCAGCATGTCAACGAAAGTGTTCAATCCGTTGAGTGAAAATCCATTCTGCACATAAGATGCAACCATGGCAGTCCAGGTGACGACATTTCTGACAAGTATGTAGGCAAAAGCTTGTTGGGAATGTGAAGTGTCCCCATTGTGGGCATACATGGTAAGCAAGGAGGTCTGAATGTAGACATCCGCATCAAAGCCTATCTTAATGACATGACAATGAACTTGTTTGCCCTCCCAGGAAGCAGAAGAGAGCAGGCCACATGAGCTGAGGAGGGAAGTGAAAGTGTAAGTATCTGGTGAGAATCCACTCCGATGCATGCTTCTGTAGGTGAGTATGGCTTGTTCAGAATGGCCCAGATAGGAATAACTTCGAATCAAGGTGTTCCAGAGGAAAGCATCTCTGCGGGGCATTGCGTCGAACACCTTGCGGGCGTAGTCCATGGTTGGAGACAGATGAACCGCCCGCTGGATGAGTTTCGTTGATACGAGGAGACTTTTGTGGGATCCACTGGTGACGATGAGGGCATGAATCTGCTCCAATTGGAAAAGAGAGGAGCACGAATTCAAAACATGGTTGAAACGAAATGAGGAAGTCTCTACTTTTTTCAACAGCCTGAGAAATTGCATCAAGAATCCAAGGCACACAACCCTTCTAGTGTTTTCAACTTACCCAAACCAAACAAAGCACCACATCAATCGTCAATGTCATCGGCTCGCATATCGCCGCTTCACCGCCCACCAAAATGGTCTCTGTTCTTGTGACACAAACTCTACTCTCTCTCTCTCTCTCTCTCTCTCTCTATACATATATACATATATATATATATATATATATATATATATATATATATATATATATATATATATATATACTAGCTTTAGTAAACCCGTGTATTACACGGGTTGAATAAATAAAATATTATAACAACTTTTATTAATTAAAATGATATTCTAAGATATATATGATATAACTGAATTTACGTATGAGAAATAACTAACTAATAAAATAGTGATATCAACTTTTTAAAATTTTGTTTTTATATTTTTTAAAAAAATAAACATTTTGTTCTAAAATAAACCGTATAAAAATATTATTTTTAAAAATTTTCTTATTATAACTCCCAAATTAATTATTTTTTTTTAGAAAATTGAATTTTTAAAAATACCACTTTTAAAATATTTCATATTTTTAAAAAGTTTTATTTTTTAGAAATAATTATTATTTTATAAAAAATTGTTTATTGAGAAATAATATTGATAAATAGATCTTTTTGTTAATTTATTAAATGTAAAATAATATTAAATAATATTATTAGTAATTAAGGTAATTATTTAAGATGAGAGAGATGCGGGAAAATTTTGATGAGGATGATTGTGGTGCTGCCACATGACACCTCAAGTTACTTTTTTATTAGAGAAGTAAGATTCAGTGGCCTTGGCCGTCACCAAAATGGGTATTTATTGCAACTTTAGCTGAATAAAGCAACCACATATCCAACTCAAATTTGCATTTGCCATGGTAGTGAATAGTGATGTGATGTTAGGTTCTACTATTAACCCAACCACAACTGATATACATATTCATGCTAAAAAAACAACTTTAAAAATCAACTTGTAGTTAGATTATAAACAGAATGCCATATTGTATTTAAACAAAATGATCTAATGGCTTATAAAAATATTTATATTTACTTTCTTTTTTATTGTATTTTAAAATTACTAGAAATAAACAGGTTAAATGCAAGCATGACACTTCAATTATAGGGAGAACAGCCTAAGCATAACTTGCTTATTATACGGGTTAGACATTATAGTCTAAAACCTTTTTTTTTTTTTTTTTTTTTTTTTTTTACTTGCAGAAGGGTGTCCTCTCTCTCTCACCGACAGCAACATTCACCGACAGCAACGCTCCCCCTCACCGGCGACCTCCGCCAGCCTAAGCCTCACCGGCCACCTCCGCCGGCCAAAGCAACCGGCGACCTCCACAGAGACATCGCCCACATCACCGGCGATTCTGTGAATAGTGCAAATCGCCCATCACCGGCGATCTGTGAACAGAGACATCGCCCCCCCCCCCCCCCACATCACCCCCCCAAACCGGCAATCTGTACACGGCTGAAACTTTCTGTTTGGTGTTCTAGGGTTACCGACGATCTGTGCAACAAACTGTGAACAGTGCAAATCGCCTACATCACCGGCGATCTGTGAACAGAGACATTGCCCCCCCCCCCACATCCCCCCCCCCAACCGGCGATCTGTACACGGCTGAAACTTTCTGTTTGGTTTCTAGGGTTACCGACGATCTGAACAGAGACATCGCCCCCCCGCGATCTGTACAACAAGCAGCAAGATCTGTGAACAGTGAAATCGCCCCCACCTCCACACCGACGATCTGTGAACAGAGCAATAGCCCACCGGCGATCTGTGAATCCGCTCGTGCTCGCTGGTTTGTTTTGGTTCACGGCTGAAACTTTCTGTTTGGTGTTCTAGGGTTAAAACCCTAGATCTATTGATAAAGTCAAAGTACCAAATTGGGTGGTGCTAGTTGGTTCTGGTTGTTTTGCTAAAGGATTGGAATACCCTAACTTGGGTACCCCTGGGTGACTTCGTTCCATCATTCTCTTCTTCCTGTTTTTTATTATTCTGCATCACGAATATTCTCTTGTTGTAGGCATTGTTTGGGCTGGGTTAGGAGGACCAGCACTGTTTTAACAGGGAGAGCCATCCCCTGTCTCTATTTGTGAGCATCTAATTGTGTTCTTAATTTGGGTGATCTATTTATATTTTGTTCTTAAATAGCTACTTGTTCGTTTAATTTGGGTGATCTATTTATATTTTGTCATTTGGACTGATTGTTCTGATTGTTAGGTTATATCTCTGCTACTAGTCAGATTGTTAGTTTATATCCCTGCTTCTAGTCTGATTGTTAGTTCATATTCTCTGCTCCTGATTTTAAATAGCTACTTGTTCTGATTTTAAATAGTTTAGATTGGACTGATTGGCTGGGATAGGGGTACCAGCACTCTGCTTTTAAATAGGGATTTGATTGTGCCAGTCACATTGTCTTGTGATTTGATATATTTCTGTTGCTGGTGGTAATTGTGTTCGACTGCTTCTGTTTATGCTTTATTAGTGTGGCATCCTCTTTTAAGGTGTTTCTTGTCACGTTGGGTGAGTGAGGTATAATAGATAACAGGAGACATTATGTTGTCCCGAGATCATGTACGGTGACGAGAGATGCAACTACAGGGAATAAGGGTTATAAATTACGAGTGGCATCGTGGAATGTAGGAACACTTACTGGTAAGTTATTAGAGATAATAGATGTGTTAAGGAGTCGTAAGGTTCAGATAGCGTGTCTCCAGGAGACTAGATGGCGAGGTGGGAGGGCAAAGGAGTGTAATGGGTATAAACTATGGTACTCAGGGTCAGATGGAACAAAAAATGGAGTAGGTTTTTTAGTAGCTAAAGAACTTCAGGATAATGTAGTGGAGGTTAGAAGAATCGATGATAGACTGATGTTGTTAAGGATAGTAATAGGAGACGAGGTAGTGGCTGTAGTTAGTGCGTATACACCGCAAGTTGGACTAGGGGATACGGAAAGAAAGAAGTTCTGGGAGAGTTTAGATCACGTTATGGGAGACATACCCCGAGAAGAAAAAATATTCATAGGAGGAGATTTTAATGGGCATATCGGTAAGGACAACGATCATTTCCCGTTGATGCATGGAGGCTTTGGGTATGGTCTGAGGAATGACGTCGGTAGGGAGCTTCTTGACTTTGCATTAGCGCATGAACTAAGCATCATAAATTCGTTTTTCAAGAAAAGAGAATCGCATCTAATTACGTTTAGCAGCGGCGGGAGACACACACAGATAGATTATTTGCTGATGAGGAGAGAAGATCGTAGCTCGTGGAAGGACTGCAAGACAATACCGGGACAGACAGTAGTCACTCAACATCACATGTTGGTGGCAGATATACGACTCAAGAGAGCAAGTGTCCAACCAACTAAGAGAAGTAGACCTACGATCAGATGGGGACAACTCAAAGACGAAAAGATTACCATCTTTAGAGATAAAATCATACCAATGAACCCGAGTGAGCCACAGGAAGACGCAAACCAAAAGTGGGAGGCTATGGCAACTAGAGTCATTCAAGCAACTAAAGAAACGCTTGGGACTACAACAAATAGGAAAATCGGTCACAAGGAATCCTGGTAGTGGAACGAAGATGTACAGGAGAAGATAAGAATTAAACAACAAAGTTTTAGAGAGCTTTTACGCTGTAATAATGAGGAAGAACGAACAGAGCTAAAAGATAAATACAAAGAGGCAAAACGAGAGGCGAAAAAGTCTGTGTCAGAGGCAAAGAACACAGCATACGAGAGGATGTATAAGCGATTAGAGACGAAAGAGGGTGAACATGACATGTTTAAGATTGCCAAGGCAAGGGAACGTAGTAGACAGGACTTGAGATCGGTGAAGTTTATAAAGGACGCGGATGGAAAGGTCTTGGTGAGGGAGAAAGACATCAAGGGGAGATGGAACACTTACTTCGATAACCTTTTCAACATAACGAACCGTAATCAACAAACGGAGATCGACGAAACAACTCAAACGACGCAACAAAACAAGTGTTATTGTAGAAGCATCACAGTCGATGAAGTTAAGAGAGCTTTGAAGAAAATGGGAAGGGCTAAGGCGGTGGGGCCAGACAACATCCCGATTGAAGTGTGGAAGTGCCTAGGAGATGAGGGCCTACAATGGCTAACGGACTTAATCAACACTATCTTTAAGACAGGAAAGATGCCAGAGCAGTGGAGAAGCAGTGTCATAGTCCCCATATATAAGAAAAAAGGAGATGTCCAATGTTGCGCAAATTACAGGGGAATAAAGCTATTGAGTCACACGATGAAGCTATGGGAAAGAATTGTTGACACGAGAATTAGACGAGAAACTCAGATAGCGGTAAACCAATTTCGATTTATGCCAGGCCGCTCTACAACAGAAGCTATACACGTCATAAGGAGGATAATGGAGAAATATAGAGAAAAGAAAAGAGACCTGCATATGGTATTCATTGACCTAGAAAAAGCATATGACAGTGTGCCGCGGAAACTCATCTGGGAAAGTCTACAACTTAGAAAGGTACCAGAAAGGTATATCAAAATAATAAAGGATATGTATGACGGGGCAAAAACATGTGTACGAGCACCTGTCGGAGACACAGACTACTTCCCGGTGGAAGTAGGACTCCACCAAGGATCGGCATTGAGCCCATTCCTCTTCACAGTGGTGCTGGACGAGATGACCAAGTCTATACAACAGCCAGTCCCATGGTGTATGCTGTTTGCGGATGATATTGTCTTAATATCAGAATCTAGGACGGTGCTTAACGAGAGATTAGAACAGTGGAGAGCAGCAATAGAACGCAGGGGCTTAAGGATAAGTCGCGCTAAGACAGAATACATGCATTGTAACTTTAGTGGTGAGGCCGAAGAGGACACCCAAATCAGTATCCAAGGCATGGCGGTCCCCCAGACGTCTAGGTTCAAATACCTTGGCTCATACGTACAGGAAGATGGAGAGATACACAGCGATGTAGCACACCGTATACAATCGGGATGGTGCAAGTGGAGAGCAGCATCAGGGATTTTGTGTGATAAGAGGTTCCCGGCAAAACTAAAGGGAAAATTCTACAGAGTGGCAGTACGTCCAGCTATGTTATACGGCACAGACTGTTGGGCCATAAAGAAATCGCACGAGAGACAAATAGAGGTCGCAGAAATGCGAATGCTGAGGTGGATGTGTGGACACACAAGATTGGATCGGATAAGAAACGACGTCTTTCGTCAGAGGCTAGAGGTGGCGTGTATCACAGAAAAAATAAGAGAGGGAAGATTAAGATGGTTTGGGCACGTGAAGAGGAGAACGATGGCAGCACCAGTCCGAGCAGTAGAGAATATCAGCTTAGAGGGTAGGAGGAGCAGATGTAGACCTAGGTTGACTTGGGACGAGGTTATTAGGAGAGATATGATGGACTTGCATCTCTCTGAGAACATGATCGAGGATAGAAGTGAGTGGAGGCGTAGAATTAAAATTAAGGACTTTTAGTGGGTTTTGTGGGTGGGAAGGGTATACGGTGACATATGGCCGTACCCCACACGTTAGGTGTAGTTTTCCTCATCTATCCTTTTTGGGTGCTACATGCGCATTATCTAATTCTTCTTGTGATATATTTCATTGTGTTATATGCTTCGTATTATGATGGTTATTGCCTTTGTTATGCTCTGTTATATGCTTTGTATATGCGTTGTATTATGATTGTTATTGTTATTGCCTGTCTTAACGAGTCGGGGGTCTCTTCGGAAGCGGTCTCTCTATCTTTCTAGATAGAGGAAAGACTTGCCGCCATATACCCCTCCCCTCTTCAGCGGGAGACACTGGGTACGTTTGTTTGTTTAGTCTAAAACCTGATTATTTAAATGTCAATCTTAGTGTTAGAAAACTATCAATGACTTTATGCTTACAAAACTCTGGCCTCAGCTCCTTTTAATCGTATAGAACTAGTACGATCCAAACTTGTGAACAAAAAAGGCCGGCAGGTCAGTGTTTAAACAGAAACGAGACCCGCAAACAAGCTGACATGGTAATCAATATCATTCAAAATATAAAACCATGTTCCAAAAACAAAAGACCAGCCTACAATGGAATGGCTTGGCTTGGCTTGGCTTGGAAGATGAAACATAACTACAAACCATTCATCTCTAGCCATGTTTACGACTTGCTAGCTATTCAAACATGCAGCATCTGTTACAACATGCAGCACCAAACAGACATGGTGACAAAAAAAATCCATATTCTGTTGCAACTCAAACTGATGAGTAACGTAAGGGTAAAAGATCAGGGGACACAATGTTCTTCAATATTCGACTTTCTTGCAAACCAATAATCTTGACATTTTCATTCGAGTGTCCATTCGTAAACACATTTGTAATCTGGATTAAAAAACCCCAAGTCAGCAATAAAATATCAACTTATTTCAAAACAAATACATATGTAAATTTCCAAAACTACATACCTGAGTGCACCCAAACAACTTGAGTATTTCCAGTGATAAGCAGCTATCTACAATCAATCCTACAGCTTCATTTGTCATATCCCGACACCAAGATAAATCCAATCGTTGCAATTTTTTTGCATGTTTTGCGAGTGATAAAGCAGTGTGGTGAGCAACCTGAAAAGTTTTCATTACAAACAGAAATGTGGTAAACACCAACATTATTCATATCTTGACACAAAAAAGAACCAACAAATAATGCAATATAACAAGCTTAATGTCAAAGTATAACATGCTAGTTTGATCGTTGACACAAGGAACAAAAAGAAAGCACCTTATCAACATGATTTAGGGACAGTTCTGTCAAATTCCCTCCACAGGCTTCAAGATATGCAGCTACAGCTTCATCACTGCCGTGTTCAGATAATATAAAAAAACAATTAATAGAGAATGAACCCATAAAACTATTGTGATTTTAAAAAAATAGAACAGGAGATTATGAATAAACCTGAATGCATTACGGCAAAATTTCATTGTTTTAATTGACTGACAACCATTAGCAAGATGTCCAAGGGATGTATCAGTCAATTTACACAAATTGGTCAAATCTATTGCGCATAAACCAGGACAACTTTTTGCAATGGCTTTTAACGCTCTATCTGTCAATTTCCTAGTCAAATTAAAAAAATAAGAAAAGAAAAGAAAAGTTTATTGTAGTCAATCAAAGTTAAAACACAGATCCTGCAAAGAACAAAAGCAAATAAAACTCACGTGCAATCTGCCAGAACTAGCTCCTTCATCTTATGACCTTGAACAGCCACAAGTTGAGTGATGAAAGAATCATTAACAGTTTCAAACCGAGAGATGGACAACACTTCCAAGTGTTGTAGCTTAATTAGTGCAGGAAGAATACTCTTAGCATCAAGACCAAAACACTCATCAATGTACAACTCCTTAAGCACTGATCCTAACTTATCAGCTAAGTTATTGATACCATCAGACGTGAGCAAAGAACAGCACCCAAGATTAATGGATCTTAATGCAGTTGCAGAAGTAACAAGAGCATTCAGCCCAGCATCTGAAAGTCGGCATGCACCTTTTATGGATATACTAGTCAATGCAGACAACTTACTAGGTAAACGATTCAAGGTAGCATATAAAACGTAGTCAGGTAAACATCTCCCACACTGATCCAGTTGTAGCACCTAAAGCCAAACATTCAAAATAACCATTTTAGAAAATAAAAAGGAAAAATACGTACTACCTACTAACAAATACACCCACAAACTAATAAAAAAATGAAATAAGATGATGAATAAGAATCTTACAGTGAGTTTACTAGCATCAATTGCTTCAAAAGTCTTTGTGAACTGGTCTTCATTTAACCATGAACAATCTTTTACTCGTATCTCAGAAGGAGACTTGCTTGCAAGCAGGTTAAAAAATGGTGGTTCATTTTTCTTGAGTCACAGAGCGCTTGTGTAAGCTTGTGTCTAATTGCATCAGGCACACTTTCAAGTGAGGTTATCGCATCCACATTTTCAGCCATTATCTCTATACATAATTCCTCTAGAGATGGGGCCACCTTCATGAACTGACCATGTTGGTTGTTTTTCTTGGGAATCCATATCAATGGGGTAGAGATGCTTTTCTTTTTATGTTCAGCTGGCATGTTTGAAGCTCGGTCTTTAATTATTTTCATGGCGGTCGAGAAAGGACCAGGCCAATCCTCTACATCATCATTTGCTTCCATTTGTGGTTCAAGTTCATCTTCATCTACTACATCTTCCTCTTGAATAGAGAAATGTGCAAACTTAGATGCATTCACTTTGGCTACACTTTTAAACCTTTCCTTAGGGTCCATTTTATTGTTAGAGCCAGCTCTTTCAATAGTTTTTTCTTCCAGGCTCACAGAATCAGCCATTGTAACATCTATTAAACTCCCTTCATCAAGTTTCCCGTTCAAATCATTTTTATCACTGAAATCTGATGATGATTTAGCATCGTCTACTTTCCATTTCCCCTTTTCTTCCACGCTGAATCTATTTCTACCCCGTTTAACTACAACATCCTTCTCAAGATCAATATCCATTTCTTGACCATCCACAGCCATCCCTTCTTCCTCAATCAGAGCACCCGTTTCAGCAACGCCATTACAATCTGCCTCACCTTCGCCGTCTTCTGTTTCCTTTTCTCTCCTGTTAGCAGACAGTTTTCTATCTGTAGCAAGATTGTTAAGTAGAGGTTTTGAAAGCTTCTTGCCTGATCCAAGTCTTAAACACTTATTTCCCACATCAGCATCGTGAACCGAATCAGAGCATGATTCTTCAACATCTAAACTTGAAACCCTTTGACTCTTAGCCTTCCTCACACTCACTGTATCTTCTTTATCATATTCCTCTGTACCAATATCAGACACCGACACAGCATTTGCTTCAAAGCTGCCAAGAGCATCCAATTCCATCGAAACCGTAAGACTAGCAGACTCCTTTCGTACCCCATCCATGACATTCACGCACGAATCCTTAACAACACTAGGCTTTTTACGGTTCACAACCTTTCTTTTCCCTCTAGAACCGACACACTCAAGAGCATTACTGAAAGTGGAGTTGAGAGAAAGTCTGGCACTCCTTCTTAATCCTTGATTCGAAATAGAGCCCAAATCCGTACTACCTGCGGACCTCATGTTGTCTGAAGGTTGAAGGAGACTTGGGGTATTTGGATATGATGACTTACTGGTGGGCTCGGCTACCTTTGCCGGTGTTAATGGTTCGATTTCAACATTGGAGTTAGGTGATTGTTGTTGAGTTAGAGAGGAGGCAACTTTTCTGGACCTTAAAAGCGTCATCTCTTTCAACACCGGTGTGTTGTAGCGAACTAATAATGAAAAAAAAAAGCAAAGGTAGAGAGATTGAATGCAGAAAACTTACTTGCTTGGGGGGAAAACGAACGTGTGTTGATGGTGAGATGATGATGAATGGATATGGATGGATATGGATGGTTAGGGTTTAGGTTTTGAAAGGGGGAAACGGGGAAGCTTGTAGGGTAAGATTATGGAATTCCCGCCAAAGTCAGTCAGACTCAGCCGAGCCCTCAGGTTCATTCCACAAGGTGGGCTTTTCAAAAGGCCCATTTCAGACCAACTAACTGTTAGGCCCATTCAAATGACAATCTGTATTTCTTTTCTTATTGTGAAATGTATTGTGAATGTGAGGGGGTTTTTCTAAATTGTAAATTGGGGGAAGGGGAAGGTGGACCTGATCGATTCAATCGTAAACTAGAGTAGAGCACCACATCGACAGCGTGGATCATCGTCATCGTTCATAACCCCCATGCCTGTTAAATGGTAGTAAGTAATCATCATCATCGTCATTTCATATTCGTTTCATATCTTATTATTCATCTGTGTGTGTGTATGTTTGGTGTTTTAGGGTTTTGCACTGGCAGCCGAATGCAGGACATACGGTGAACAGCCAAATACTGGCAGAAGTATCGCAGTGTGTGGAGAGCATCAATGGCCTCAAGGAAGGAAAATGGAAAGCTACACTCAGCTTCTACAGACCCGTTCTTAAAGGTACACCTTTTTCAAATTAATTCAATCGTAACCTTCTGTCTGTATGTATGAATTAATGTTGTACACTCAAAATGGTTTTTCACACACTAATCATACTCTATCTATCTATCTATCTATCTATCTATCTCTCTACATAATAGCAAACTTAACTTCTTACCAGATGCTGCCTTCTATGTCTTTGTTACACTTTCTAAGACCATCAATTGTAGTTACCACTGAGGAAAAGCAAGTTTAGTGAGGTGATAGACTACAATCAGGACAATTAAATCTAGTCTCTTTCTTGGTTCTCACTTAATTTTCTTGGAATTAAGGGAGAGTGTGCCCCTTTTTTTTCTTTTTTTTTGCTAAAAATCTAGAAGGTAGCTCCAATTGTAACGAGCGACAACTAATTTTTGGTTGGTTTGCTGGAGATTTAGGTGCACGATCAAGCACAGTAGTTGTGTTTATTTTTCTCATGATTGTAACATAGAGGTAGTCCCTCTCTTGCTTATCCATGTAAGCAGTAGGTTGCTTTTCAGACTAATAATGGGTAAATTTCTATCCTCTTTGGAATGAAATACAAGGTTACAAAGTATATGTTGTCAAACATAGATATGAAAGTCAATTCAAAGGATTGAGAAAAGTTAACTCATAATTCATGTTAATGTTTATTTAATATTGGAATATGTGTGTATTTCATGTGTGTTGTATACATAAAAGGTCTCTAATTACTGTACATACTATTGTTCTGCAACTGCTTCTTAGAGCAAGCAAATGCAGCGGAATTTCCTCGTGATTTTTTAGGAATATCACTACCAGAGCAGCCCAATAAGTATTACTTTGTTTTAAGAGGACAACGATTGGTTATTGAGGCAGATTTCACAATCCAAACTATAATGGAGAAACTTCAGTCCTATAAAACCAGAGTGGCACTCAATTTTGAGGTTAGCAACTTTAGTTTTGGCATACAATGAAGCTTATCTTTATTATAGTATTATATCAGATTAAAGCATAAAACTGATGAAGTTCATTACTATTTATCTTATATCTTTTGTTATGATTTTCTTGTACTGTTAGGGATTTCAATATCAGCTTGGTGATTTCCAGTTGAGGGTTGGTAAAGTTGTTTCAATTCAATCTGAAAGCTTAAGGGGAATTGTTTTGGAGGTATTTGAAGTTATTTTTGAACTTTTGTTCTTTCACTCTTTATTAAATAAAAGGGGTAACTTTGTAAAATAGTAACCAACTTTTAAAAGTGTTACAATTAGATAGCTCAAGTTTTAAAAGTGTTCCAATTAGGTCACTCACTTTTTATATTGTATACAAATTAAAAGTTTTAACATGTTTTTTAGCATGTTATACTTTTTGTTTTAATTAGAAAATATTTTTTTCTATCCTTTGATGCTGATATAGAACGTTAAATTTTAGGTACTTTTTTATTTTTTTCACAATTAACATTTTTTTTATTTTTTAATATAATTTTATATATTGAAAATTCTGGCCCCCACGTCTTCAATGATGACTCGATTTGATCGTTTAGTGGTCCAATTTGAGAAAAAAATATGCATGAGTGACTAAATTAGAACACTTTTGAAACTTGGTTATTATTTTATGACTTTTTCCCTAAATAAAAAGGAAGTATTAAAATGAACGTCTTAATTTTATTTTCGAAAATGCAGATGGAGTACAAGCCCATTTCATCATGGGAAAAGTCTCACAAAATCATGGGTGAGTTCTTTGACATATGGCAAGAAGCTTTGTCCAAAAGACCACTGCCGGGTCATTTTGTACACATGGAACCAAATTTCACGGAGTTTGGGCTCTCTGGGCAATACACATTGCAACACACAGCTGTTCAGTATGCCACAATTATGCTTCAGATGATTGCTACTGCTCAATCAGTTAGAAACTAGAAGGGGTTCCAACAGTTATATGGCTAAACCATTAGAGTTTTATTTTATTTTATTTTATATTTGTAAAGACAAGTGTGTTGTTTTAAAATTGTAAACTGGTTGCTGATAAATTTTGAGACATTTTTGAACAAGCAATTGTAGTACTTGATCCTAAAAACGACCAACCATTACCATTGATGTTTCAGTTGATTGCTAAGGACAAGACTGGAAAACAATATGCCATTCATTTCCTGTCTTCTCCAATTAATACTTATAATTGTTCTGTTCAAAATTGTGAATTCAACCACATTTATTCTTATAATTCTACAAGTTCAGTTAAAAAGGATAAGTATATAAAATAACATGTTTTCATACATGTATAAATAAAACTGCTTATTTACCCTGAGGTGCACAAATGAACAGACATGATTTTAACAAGTATTCAGTCAAATTTCAGGAGAATATTACGATTTATTACATTTTATTTAACTAGAAGAAGAAACAGCATTTTATTAACCCAAATATGATATAGTAGTTCTGTTTGCCTAGTTCCCTCACCAATTCATAAGGAGGACAGCCATTCTCCCCCAATTTCAGGAGTCATCCAAGTAGAGTAGTCAAGAATTTCCTTGGAAAAGGCCTGTGTTGCATCCGTACCACCACCCGTAACGGTTGCAGAAGCCGACACCATATCATCTCTTTTCACTAGTCCATCGTTTAAGTTAAACAAATCCATGAGATCCATATTAGAAATACCTGATAAAGAATCCCCTACCCCCATGTTCACATCAAGATCCAAACCTGATACATTATTATTGGTGTTCTCTTCATGACAGAACGGGATTACAGATGGTTCTATAGATTTAGCTGCCTCTTTAATCTCAAAAGCGTTAGATTTTGATGGCTCTACTTGTTTCTGAGGGCTAAAATATGTTCTTGAGCATCTCACTGCCTTGGTCCTGACCACATTCGACTCATTCTTGTCCATGTCACTCACAGATTCTCTGTCTTTCCTCTTTTTAAGGTTCCGTTCTTGTGACGCATGATTCATGTGGTCATTATGACGAAGATCATGCACCTTTTTGGCGAGTGTGGTGTTCCAGTAGTTCTTTATTTCATTGTCTGTTCGCCCCGGGAGCCTCCCAGCAATAAGGGACCATCTACACCCCATAAATTAAACATCAAATTGTTTTCATGACATTCAAGAACGGACATGAGTGTGCATGTTATTAATCACACAAATTCATATATTAAAGAACCAACCTGTTTCCCAAGAGTTTATGAAGCCTGATGATAAGATCTTCTTCGTCACATGAAATATTGCCCCTTTTGATATCTGGTTTCAAGTAATTCAACCATCGCAGCCTGCAACTCTTTCCACACCTCATTAAACCTGCAACAAATTAACATATACATACGCGGTGTAATAACATAATGTAAGAACCAAGAATATGGTGAGAACATGCATGCGAAATAGTGTGTTGTTTTCCTTCAGAAATCATATGCAAAATTAGTTACATATGAATTTTATTGGTTTAATTGTGCATTCCTTAATTAGTGTTTTCTCTCTCTCTCTCTCTCTATATATATATATATATATACATATATTATATATAAACCTGCTTTGATGGGGAGCTGTCTCCATTTGCCTTCACCATGGAGCGTAATGTAGTCGGTGAGAATCTTGTCTTCTGAAGCTGTCCATGAGCCTCTATTCAACCCTGTCTTTGAACAACATGGGTTTCTCCCCATCCTTAATTATTGGCTCAATCTTAGTGTGTGTGTGTGTGTGTGATATATGTATAATAATGTGGATAGATGCATGAGATGTTGATATATGTATTCATGAAGAGAGGGAGGGAAGGAGATATATAATATAGCTAGCATTTAGAAGAATGAATGCGACTTCTGATGAAACTGAGGCATCATAGGAGGTGAGATGGATAGATGATTTTGCTTGAAAGAGGTTTTGGTTTTAATGCATGCATGTGTCATGTGGGGGAATTGAGGACATGTGTGGACAGGGACCCTTATTTCTTTCTTTTGACATAACCAGCTGCAGGTTCAAGTTTCTGCCTTGATCCAACCCTATACAAGTCTTGGTAAAACAAGTGCAACCTTTAACATAAACTATATATATATTAGTTGTTTCTTTTATTGGGTTAATTGAGTTGTTCGCGGGTCACAGGTCAACAGTTCATGGCCATGGGTGC
Source organism: Flaveria linearis (assembly GCA_024085815.1). NCBI lineage: Eukaryota > Viridiplantae > Streptophyta > Magnoliopsida > Asterales > Asteraceae > Flaveria > Flaveria linearis. The sequence continues at coordinate 442,559 of CM044018.1, read as the reverse complement.
TTAGTCATGGAGTTTGTTTACTCGTTTTAGGGATTTATTTACGTGAGTTAGTAGTGGCCGGGTTGTTAAGGTTATAAGGCAAGTGTCATTGTGTTCTTTTTGGAGTCTGTATTCCCATTTTTTTTATATATCAAAATTAGAGTCGAACTGATTTGTTCAACATCCGAGTTCTCTATTTTGGTTTATTTTGGGTTCTGTTACTGTATAGTAAGCCTGATATATATTCAACTGCCAATCGGTTATGAATGTTAAGAACAATGATATAAATTTAATAACTCAAACAGTTACTTGGAGTAAGTTAATGTTAAAGTAGAGGCCGTGTTTTGAAAACTGGACCAGTGACCATCGATTCAATTGTTGGTTGGTTTGCAAAATGAGGCAAACATGAGTCATTTTCCAGCCTTTTCATTTTTGCTTATAACAATTAAGCCGAATCATTTCAACGGTTCTCGGTTTAACTCCGATCCTAAGTAGGTTTAATCACTTAAATAAACAAGCGTGAAAGGAATGTGGTGGTTGGGAGAATTAATTAGTAACGATGTGATGTGGTTAACATTTTAGAAAAAGAAGAACCCAAAAAAACTTTCTATTTCTATGTTGTTGATAGCATTTTTTGTGGGGAACAATTGCATATACGTATTGTTCACATGAATTGGTTACATTTATAATAGCACTTATGACTCCCTCTAATTATTCATTTTTTCCTCTCACTTAAGTTTTTTTTGATTTTTTAAAACAGTAAACTTAGTTAAACAAACAAACAAACAAACAAACAAACCCAGTATGTCCCACTCAAGAGCAGGGTCTGGGAGGGGTAGGTGGTGGCAAGTCTTTCCTCTATCTAAAACAGTAAACTTAGTTATATTTTAAAAACGTCAATCAGTCACAATTACACTTGAATCTGTAAAGAGTCATAATAGGAGGTTACTCTTGTATAGTATGTGTATTTTACCTTTATACAAACTAGTAGGGAACCTGCGTAATGCAGCGGTTGTAACAATTTACAACATGATAATCATGAATTGGAGTTGAGAGCCTGAAATCTACATGCAAGTGAAACAAAACTCAAAGGACATCATGAATTGCAGAATGATGATATTTAATATCATAGGAACTACAAATATGTTCTCATATGAATTGTGTAACATGAATAATATTAACACATTAAATTTGATCTTAAAAAACACTGTCTTCCTTCCATTTAATTTTAACATGTGTACAAAGTCATATCCTTGGTCACCACCAACTACAATCTAGAATTTAATTGTTGACAAAACACGCATGAAAGAAAAATAAGGCTAAAATAAAATCTTATGAAATAAAGCATAGGTGCATCCGTGCGGGGCAGTTAGTAGAAGTGCATGACAGCTTAAGTGTTGTTGCAAGGATCCACTCGGGTCAAAGTATCCCTGTTGCATTGACCCATATAGTCCATATTGTGCTCCGACTATCATCAACGGCTAGGTTCATTGGTACGGGAGGTTTACATCAATTGATATGGAATTTTAAGGGGTACTTGAACTGTAGCAAGAAACAAAAAATAATTACCTGTAACAATTGAAGTCACATATATTTAAGATGAGACAAAAAGTTAAAAGGAAGCAAATATGATATATAAAAAATAGAACCATGCTCACAATAGCGTTTAGGAGGGATCAATCATCAATGATGACATAACAACATAGCCTTCTTTGCCAGCTCTAGCAATCTGACGCCTGATAAACACCATAACCATATAAAAGACTGTTGATCCAGAATACAAAAAATATGGAGAAATCAAATCACCATAAATGTAAGAATCGTCTTAGGTTTGAATCATAATGAATGATTATCAAAAGCTGTTAAAAAATGATGCATACTAAGTAAACTTCAGGGGATGTTTGAATTTTCACTTTGAAAGTGATTGATGATGAATAGTTACAATCAAATAAGTAGCTCTAAACAAAAAAATCATAAAAAATGGTGTTGATTTTGCTTCCCTAGAAGTTGTAACAATCATACAACTCAATTGTTAAACCAAAAAGGTACAACTCAAATAATGATATTCTGAAATTTAACTTTGTCATCTTGATCTTTTTCAGCAAGTTGGAGAATGTAAACAAGTATAACCTATTTTATGATCTTTTTCATCATAAAACCTTATTTCTCATCTTTCCCAATCACGCCTTGTGCAGGCAACAATACTGCTAACTCCTCAGATTGTTCACCCATTTGGTCATCTTCCAACTATTGCACAAGTAAAAATTAAGAAAATAAGGAGAGTATTAGAATAAACCTTTATATAGACACATATAGAACCAAACAAAACATTTCCAAGCATACAAATAGTTATTCATTAGAGTTACATCTAACATTGATTAAAATATAGACAAAAATTTATGTATGAAAACAACCTGAGTCTAGGGCAGACAATAGTGATGTCTTCGAGTTGTGATAATCCTTCAAGTTTCTTATTAAAAGACGGCTAGAAGATATTAAAAATATTCTCATGTTTCAAGTACATGGTAACATTGAAACCAATATGCAGACAATGAAAATGAATATAATTTTACTCAAACAACAGTAGCATTCAGAAAAATCCGAAGAAGAAAAAAAGACAAGCTATCACTCCTATGAGAAACAGATCCAAAATAGAAAATATTACTCATATGTTTGTAGGTATCATAAGTTACATTAATAGTTTCAAATAAGAAAAAAAACAGGCCATCACTCCCATGTGAAACTAATCCTATGAAAAAATTAGAAAAAATACCCTACAAAACATAAGTTAGATATTGGTTAGAAAAATATACAGTTTCAAGACCACAATTTGTTGTTAAATTTGTTTTCCTTTATACATATAAGAACAGTAATATTTATTACATGTGATTCGAGTTACATAAGTGATACAAATAAACTGATAAGAGTTTGGCTAAGGCACGTATTTTATACGCTTCCCTTAAAACAGATTTCGGGTCACACACACAGGAAACCCGTCTGTCTCCCAGGGTACAATAGCCGTAGCAGATTGCACTGCCGAAGTTAACCACAACCTGAAAATGATACCTGTATACAATCGTAACGAAGAGATATAAGCGTAGAATTTCATCAACAAGATGCAAAGATCAAAACCGAAGCAGGAGCAGGAGCAAGCTTTGAAGCAAATGTGCTGCTGTGAGTTTTTCTTGGTGTCTCATGAGGCTGCAAATGTGCAGCTATTTATAGCACAACTCTGGCCACCACCCTAGAATTGTATATTCATGCAGGCCCATGCATGAGTCAGCCAACACCCAACCTGCTGCACTATGAGTCCCTACATGACTCATGCTGCACCCAACCTGCTGCACTATGAGTCCCTACATGACTCACGCTGCACTCAGCCAGTTTCTGGAAGCCACACTTCTTTGACCAGCTGTTTGACCCTGTCTCTTCCGAAGTGTGAAGCTAGCTTCCAAAGTCTAACACTTCGCATTGGCTTCGGAAGCTAATTATTGCATGTACAGAGTAAGCTTCGGAAGAGGTTTGCTTCCGAAGCATAAAACTAGCTCGTCAAAAACATAAAGGCGGCTCTCAAGCGCCTCGTGGCAATGCGAGCGTGCGAAGTGCAAAGTGCGCCATCAATACGCCACAAACGCCCATTCGCCCACGGGCACGGGCTAGGCTCGGGCACGGGCTCGGGCTCGGACGACGAGGGCCATCCGAGCCTAGATAGATGTACTAGGAGGATACCCAAGTGTAGAAAATATTTGCTTATAAGGCACCTCATAGTTTACCATTCCACCAATGTGGGACAATCCAACTCATGGTTTATTACTTCACCTAAGTAAGACAATGCATCTCATGTTCCATCCCACCACCAATGTGGGACAATGGAACTTATGTTTTATCCCATCACCAATGTGGGATAATTCTTACAACTCTAAATTTTATATAACCATTGAGTTCTTCATTCACTTATAACTTTTATATATATAATATATATACAAAATTTCAAACAATTCCCCACATGAATGAAACTCAATATATATATATTTCAAATAACATTTTCAACAGTCAAGTATTGCAGGAATAGTAGGTGTGACCTTTGAACTTTCCTTTATAAAGTGTACTTGGTCTCCTAGTAATTGGTAGATTCGGTGTCTTTGAACCAATTACCCTTTACGTAGACATTATTACACATCACACAATACTTTCCCTAGTTTGGTTAACTTCTCATAGTTGTGTCCGTTATGGTCATGGAACACTAACCTGGTTCTGCGAGAGCTCTAAGAATTGCGCACCCAATAATTCTATTCGAAGCGACCCCACTTCTCTCTTCGCATAGGTGATTTTCACGAAATCATTAAAAGCTATGAGCTTATCCTACTTTGTCACTATCTAATATAGGAGTGGACTAGGAAGTATTCATCTCCCTTTAATACTTTAGGGGATCCTCCCCACAGTGACCACAATTTGTATAATTAGGTTGTCCTATTGATCCTAGTTCATGGATCTCCAGTCAACTAGGATAGGTTTTCCTTCATACAATTATTCCATGGGCTTTAGTCCCATTCCTTTGGACGACTTATATACTAACTCTCTGCTTAAACCTTTCGTAAGCGGATCCGCAATGTTATCCTTTGACTTCACATAGTCAATTGTGATAACTCCTGTTGAGAGTAGTTGTCGTATCGTATTATGCCTGCAGCGTATATGTCTTGATTTGCCATTATACATTGCACTTTGAGCTCTTCCAATTGCCGACTGGCAATCACAATGTATACAAATGGCTGTCACAGGCTTTGGCCATCTTGGAACATATTCCAAGAAATAAGGCAGCCACTCAGCTTCTTCTCCAGCTTTGTCTAATGCTATGAATTCAGATTCCATAGTGGATCTAGCTATAACAGTTTGTTTAGATGACTTCCAAGATATAGCAGCCCCACCAAGGGTAAAAACATATCCACTCGTGGATTTTGAATCTTTAATATCGGATATCCAATTTGCATCACTGTATCCTTCAACAACAGCTGGATCATGGCCATAGTGCAATCCATAACTACGTGTGTATCTCACGTATCTTAACAACCGTGTCATGCTTTTCCAATGTTCAAAACTTGGATTGCTAGTGTACCTACTTAATCTGCTTACAACATAAGCTAAATCAGGTCTGGTACATGTCATCAGATACATTAGACTGCCAATGACCCTTGAGTACTCCAACTGATTAACCCCTTCACCTCTGTTCTTTGATAGATGGTGAGAAGTATCAATAGGAGTTTGGGAGACACTCGTGTCATCTTTACTAAACTTCTCAAGGATCTTGTCCACATAATGAGATTGACTTAAAACAAGACCAGTTTGAGTTCTAATGATTTTCATACCAAGAATTACATCAGCCAAACCCATGTCTTTCATGTCAAATCTCGCTTTCAACATGTCTTTTGTAGATCTTATCATCTTATCATTACTTCCAACAATAAGTATGTCATCTACATAAAGACATAAGATCACATAACCACTTTGTGTGTCTTTCATATAACAACACTTATCGCATTCATTAATTTTGAAGCCATTTTCAAGTATGACATTGTCAAACTTTTGGTGCCATTGTTTTGGAGCTTGCTTCAATCCATATAGAGATTTCACAAGTTTGCAAACTTTACCTTCCTGGCCAGGAATAGAGAAACCCTCAGGTTGCTCCATATAAATCTCTTCTTCTAAATCTCCATTTAGAAACGCGGTTTTTACATCCATTTGATGTACTTCTAAATTTCTCAATGCCGCTATTGCAAGCACCAACCTAACAGAGGTTATTCTCGTTACAGGCGAGTAAGTGTCAAAATAGTCTAGACCTTCTTTTTGTCTATACCCTTTGATCACTAACCTTGCCTTGTATTTGTCAATGGAGCCATCTGACTTCATTTTTCTCTTGAATATCCAGCGATATCCAGTGGTTTACAACCTCATGGAAGATCTACTAGTTCCCAGTATGATTCTACAGGATAGAATCAATTTCACTTTTAATAGCTTCTTTCCATTGAGGTCCTTCTGTAGAGGTGATAGCTTCTTGTTAGGTCTAGATTGTATAGGGCTAGATCAATTTTGTATAGGCTTAGTACTTGAAAATCAAGTCTTGTAATTAATATTTGTAACAGTCAAAAATATATATATGTGATTTGAATCTATAGGATAACCCCATATATGTATGTGTGTTGATTTGTGACTTGACAGGAAAAACAATTTACTTGGATGGATTTCCTGAAATTGACCAAGTGTAGGAAACATCTACGGATGAACAATTTTGTTAATCCGTAGATATGTTTCATACAAGACCAAATGACCAAGTGCAAGTTTCTGCGGATGATCAAGTTTCATGAAGGGAAGACTCCTACGGAAGAGCAAATCATCTACGGAAGAACAAAAGATCTGCGGAAGGCAAGACTCCTGCGGAAGACCAATATACTTGTGCGATTACAAACTCCAAGAAGTCAAACAAGTCAACACAATCAAACAAATCCCGAGAGATCCGGTGTTTCCTTAACCGACTCAAATCATCTATAAATATGAGTCCTAGGTTTCACATCTCTGAGAACACAATCAATCAATATTACGGCTGTCAAGAGTTCATTGTGCAACCCTAGCTGCCGTCACATCAACATCTAACATCATTCGATTCACAGAATTCGATTGTTCATAGTTATTCATTATTCTTTTGTAATCATTACATTATAGTTAATGAAATACATTTGAATTATTATAGATTTCGTATTTATTGTGTTTCTGTGGTTGTGTTCATCATTGATCATTATAAACAATTAAACGTCAATTAGTGATAATTCCGCGATCATTAAATTGATTTATTTTAATACTGATAATTCCTGAATTGCGATCCTTGGATTCACAGGTGGTATCAGAGCGTTGGTGCTCATTGATTTAGATCAATTGATCTATCAGTATTAAAATTGTTTAATTGATTTTCAAACAATTCAATCAACGACTGATTTTTCAGCAAGCACTCTCTCATTGCTTGTTTAATTTAGATCTATATTCAAATCAATTGAATACTAGATTTGCGTCTCTGAAAGATCTGTCAATTTTCGCTTTTAAGTTTTTATTCATTCGTTTGCATTAAACATGAGTACTTTTGGAGGAGGATCTTATCAACCACCAAAGTTAGAAACAAAGCTGATTTTAAATCCTGGAAGATCAAGTTCAGGAATCATGTGAACTACACAGATTCTGACTTGTGGGAGTCCATCACACAAGGTCCTTATATTCCACCCACTCTTGGGCCGGATTATAATGACAAAAATAAGCCAATTAGCACTAAGGACTTGCCACCTGATGATGTCAAGAAGGTCAAAGTTGATATCAAAGCATACAGCTTGCTTAGTATGGCTTTGCCTGAAGAAATCTTGATCGGGTGCGAGAACTATAAAACAACAAATTCCCTGTGGAAGATACTTCACACTCTCTGTGAAGGGAGTGACGAGATCAGAAGCATAAGGAAAGACACCCTTAGATCACAATATGAAACTTTTCATCATATTGAGGGTGATTCAATTCCTCAGCAACTCCATAGATTCATGCAACTTGTTACTGAGATGAACATCTTGGAGTTAAAATATACAACTGAGGAACTGAACAAGAAGATGCTCCACACTTTACCTGAAAGTTGGAAGCAAACAGTCTCTATGTTCAAGAACACAATAGATCTCAAGACAACTGGTCTAGATACTTTGGTTGCTAAAGTTGAAGCACTTGAACTGGATGAACAGTCAAGAAACAAGAGTGTGAGAACTCATGTATCACCTTATCACTTCAAGGAAACAAAGAATGCTGGAAGTGCATTTATCTCTAATAATGAAGATGATAACTCTTGTGCTTTGAGTGATGATGAAGAGGAAGTAAGTTTTTATGCATCCAAACCCACTAAGAATCATCTCAAAGTAAAACTCAAAAGGAAAAGGCTAAATCTACAGAGAAAAGAGAGACATCAGCAACAGCAAACTCAGAACCAATAACTGTGATATTGGATTCTGAAGAACAAAAGCAGCCTTTGCAGCTTTTAGTTCTAGCTTTCAAGCATATCTTGGAAGTTCCCTTACAGCAACAAACATCTGTCAGCAAGATTTGGAGGAACTCCCTCCTGATGTAGTAGAAGAGATGGATCTACAATGGCAGATGGCGATGATTGCTTACAGAGCCAAGCAATATCTTCGAAGAAATAAAAATCTGGCAGCAGCAAGCAAAACATCAAAGATTGGAGTTGATAAGTCAAAAGTCAGATGTTTTAAGTGCAATCTCTATGGTCACTTTTCTAGAGAATGCAACCAACAATCAACTCCACAGTATCAGCAGCAGCAGCAACAAAATCAGCAGCAACAACAATATCAGAATCAGCAGCCAACCTCTCAAAGATTTATGCATAGACAACCTATAAGCCATACGTAGACGAAAGTAGCATTCAGGCATCGGTGGAAGCGCTAAGCGAAAAAAGAGGAAAGAGCGCTATAGAGAAAGAGTGCCTCGTCAGCTCCCATCCCCACCAGCCATAAATACATCAGCAGGACCAAGCAACTCTAAGGAGACAGGGCTGATCATACTTCAGGATGGAACATGTGACTGGAGTCTATATGAGAAGGAGATAATAGAGGAGAATCAAGCACTGATGGCGCATATGGAAAACAAAGTTCCTCCTATGGCCAGAGAGGTAAAAGACAGGTTATGTTCATCAACATGTGTTGAGGAAGTTGAGAGATATAGAGTCCATGCTCAACAATTGGCTGATAAAGTAAAAGAAACTATGGTTTTAAATGAATCACACTTAAGAGAACAAAAACTATATCAAATCAAAACAAACTCTTTACAAAAAGATTTAGAAAAATATGTTTCTGAAAACTACAGTCTAAAAGCCCAAGTTGAGCATCTGACCACTTCCTTAACAAAATCCATGGCTGATCATGCATCCACTGAAGTGAAACTTCAGAAGTTTCAACTATCATCTCAGCAATATGAGAAGTTGCTAAATTCTCATATTAAATCAAAGAACAGGTCCGGGTTGGGTTATAATGCTGTTGCACCACCTATTAATGATAACTACACACCTTTACCTGAAACAATGACTAACAATTTGTCAAATCATTTTGTGCAAAGCACCAAAATTGACATCAAAGATAGTCAAACAAACAACAATAAAACTGAGATGAGTGAAACTGAATCTACTGAATCAGAATCAATTAAACATAATGAATCAGATGTTGATAACTATGATGACCTGGATGATTCTGATGAACATGATACTGATCAACTGAACATTGGTAAGAATGTTCAAGTTGAAACTGGTCTTCCGCGAGTCCTTGAAGAATCAAAGTTGCAGTACCCGCCAAAGCAACGGAACATGCTGAAGACTATTTGTAAGAGGATTGCTGAACTTAATGAAGGATTACAAGAACTGAATCTTCACAAGATTGATAGCTGCGGATCAAGCACAAAAGCACCTTTGTCATCTTCTGATAAAGGTAAGAAACAATCAAACAAGAATCCTCAGAAAGCACCAACTGAAGAATCCATAGAACACCTGCGGAAAAAGAATGAGGAATACGTAGAACATCTGCGGAAAGCAAAAACTGTCAAGTCCGTAGATCATCTGCGGAAGGCAAAAACTACTGAATCCGCAGACAAGCAACGGAAGAAAGAATCTGATACTGCGGACAAGGTAACAAGAGAAACAAACAAACATGCTCAGAAAAAGGTCAATATCAAGCAACTAAAGGGAGCCAAAGACAAACAAACAACAGCTAATGAAGCACCAAACAAAAACAAGAAGAAATCATCTGATGTTTCAGCAAGTGAGAACAAAAACAACAAAAAGAAGGCTGAACTCGAAGACACTTCTGAGAAATATTGCAAATGGTGTGATATGAAGAATCACAATACTGATGAATGCTATTTCAGCAGCTATTGTTCATTTGCAATATGAACAATCACATGACTGATGATTGTTTCTTCAACAAACACTGTGCCATATGTGACAAAAATAACCATTCCACTCAGGAATGTTATTTTAATAAGAAGAACAAGAAAAAGAGCAAAAAGAAGTCACAAGATACATCATCTGAATCAGATTCTCAAGCCTCAGAAAGTGACAAAGAGACAAAGATTCAGAAAGATCAACAAAAGTCAAAGAAAAGACCCTCTGCTGCGGACAAGACTTTGAAGAAGAAAGCACCAATACAGTCTAAGACACCTCACAAAAAGGTGGATTTGACAGATAATCAAAGTGACGCAGCTGATGGTTTCTTTGATAACTTTGCTAAAGGAACTCCTGTGTCTCAATCAAAGCAGAAAGATGAAGAAACTTTCAAGTCTACAGGATCCTCTTCTAAGTTAAGATACCAACCAAAACAAGCCAAGTTGAAGAATGACTCGGATAAGCATAAAGATAATCAGAAACCTGAATCATCTTCAACAAAATCATCCTCACCACCATCAGATCAAAAAGAAACAACTAATACTGAAACTTCAAGATTAATTCATGAAGGAGTAACTATTGTTGACACAACTGGCAAACCCAAGACAATTAAGCCTTGGGTTGTCAAGACTAACTAATTTCTTTTTGTGTGCAGGAACAATCAAGGAGAGCTGACAACAAGTGGTATGTTGACAGTGGTTGTTCCAGACATATGACAGGCAACTGTGCACTTCTCCATGACTTCAAACATAAACATGCCTCTTATGTGGCATTTGGTGGGGATAAGAAGGGAGGTAAAATTGTTGGTGAGGGAATAGTAACTAATGGTGTTTTAACATTTGAAAAAGTAAATTACTGTGAAAATTTGCAGTATAATTTACTTAGTGTTTCCTAAATTTGTGATCAAAATTATTTAACACTATTTGATAACACTAACTGTTACATTCTTAAGCCAGGGTTTACAGTTCCAGCAGACTGGATACTTCTTAAAGCATCAAGAAAAGGAAACACATATATCTTGGATATGAACAACACAACACTCACAAAACATGAGACATGCCTGCTGTCCAAATCCTCCGAAGATGAATCTCAATTGTGGCATAGAAGGCTTGTCCATTCCAACATGAAGAACATGAATAAATTGGTGAAAAATGACTTAGTCATTGGATTACCAAACAAAGAATTTCATTGTTCTAATCACTGTTCTTCATGTTATAAAGGAAAACAACACAAAGTGTCTCATAAATCCAAAACAATCAACACTAACACTACACCACTCAAATTGCTTCACATGGATCTCTTTGGTCCAACCAATGTGCTGAGCATTGGAAAAAGGCAATATTGTTTGGTGATAGTTGATGATTTCACTAGATTTACATGGGTCTTTTCTTAAAACATAAGAGTGAAACATCTGAAACATTAATGGACTTTGTGATCAAGATTGAGAATCAACTTGATTTAAAAGTTAAAATTTTTAGGAGTGACAATGGAACTGAATTTGTTAATGCTGATTTGGATTCTTTTTGCAGGACTAAAGGAATAGCTAGACAATTCAGTGCCCCAAGAACTCCACAACAAAATGGAGTGGCTGAAAGGAGAAATAGAACACTGATAGAAGCAGCCAGAACAATGCTAGCTGATTCGCAGTTGCCCATTACATTCTGGGCAGAAGCTGTGAATACAGCTTGCAATGTTCAAAACAGAACTTTGATAGTCAAAGAACATAACAAAACACCTTACGAACTCTTATTTAAAAGAAAACCTTTTATAGGATATCTTAGAGCTTTTGGGTGTCATGTGTCTGTTTTAAATACTAAAGAACAATTGGGAAAATTTTCTGAAAAAGCCTATGATGGTTTCTTTGTTGGATATTCATCCACTTCTAAATCATATAGGGTGTACATTCCAGAACATAACATAGTTGAAAAGACTCCCAATGTTTCTTTTGATGAATCCATGTTTACTACCAATGTAAAAGGATCATCTTGGTTATTTGATATAGATGCATTAACTGAATCATTTAACACTGGTTATTTGATCAACGCAGGTGCTGTGGATACATGTTATCCCTTTGTGCCCCCAAGTGTGAATGAAGTGCCTTTAACAGCTGACCCACCAAGAGCACAAGTGTCACCTGGACCACAGCAAAGATCAAGTCAGCAGCATGAAGCTACTTCCGGAGAAGCAAACTCTTCATCCCCAGCACATGTGAATTCATCAGCAGATGTTCCCTCATCCGTAGATATAAATACTGGTGCAACTACTGATACTAGAGATGGAGAGGAGGTAGTCATTCAACAACCATTGCCAGCTGATCAACATTGTTCATCCGTGGATGGTGATGTATCTCCTACGGAAGTACAAAATGCCTCCGTCGATGCTGCAGTTACTCCTACGGAAGAACAAAATACTGCTTCCGTAGAACCTCCTGCGGAAGAACAAAATGCTGCTTCCGTAGAACTTCCTGCGGAAGAAGACAAAGAAGCCAATCAAACACAAGCTGATCCGAACGACCATGAGCCTTTTGATTATTTCATCGACTCAACTTCTCAGCTGACACCATCTGCTTCAATGGGCTTCACAAACTTAGACTCCACAGTTCAAGTTGATGCTGTCTCAACAAGCAGAGTACACAAGTCTCATCCAACAGATAATATCATTGGGGACCTGCATGCTAGAACCACAAGGAGCAAAGGAGGTGTGGCAAACATTTGTTTGTTCACCTGCTTTTTGTCCCAAACAGTTCCTGCAAACATTACAGCTGCACTAAAAGACAACAGCTGGATTGAGGCTATGCAAGAAGAGTTACAACAATTCAGGAAACAAAAAGTGTGGACTCTTGTAGATTTGCCTACGGGTCAACATCCAATTGGCACAAGATGGCTTTTCAAGAACAAGCTGGATGACAGAGGTATCATAGTGAGAAACAAGGCCAGACTTATTGCTCAAGGATATACTCAGGAAGAGGGAATAGACTATGATGAGGTCTTTGCACCAGTTGCAAGGATTGAAACTATACGAGTCTTCCTCGCTTATGCAGCATTCAAGAAGTTCACAGTCTATCAGATGGATGTGAAGTGTGCTTTCCTTTATGGGAAAATTGATGAAGAAGTCTATGTGGCTCAACCCCCTGGATTTGAAGACCCTGATTATCCACATAGAGTATACAAGCTTGACAAGGCTTTGTATGGTCTTCATCAAGCACCCAGAAAGTGGTATGATACACTATCATCATTCCTGCTGAAGAATGGGTACAAGAGAGGAACTATTGATCAGACACTCTTCCTCAAACATGAACATCAAGATCTTTGGTGGTTCAAATATATGTTGATGACATAATATTTGGATCAACTAACAAGAAGCTGTGCCAAAGCTTTGAAGACTTGATGAAATCTGAATTTCAGATGAGCTCCATGGGAGAATTGACATTCTTTCTTGGCTTACAAGTTCATCAGAAACTAGATGGCATTTTCATCAATCAAGAGAAGTACATTCATCAAATTTTGAAGAAGTACAATCTTGCTGATTCCACTTCATGCAAGACACCAGCATCAACAATAGACAAGATTGTGCCTGACCCTGCTGGCAAATCCGTAGATCAAAGATTGTACAGATCAATGATCGGTTCTTTAATGTATTTAACTGCCAGTAGACCTGACATAATGTTTGCTGTTTGTGTTTGTGCCAGGTATCAATCAGACCCAAAGGAGTCACATCTGAATGCTGTAAAGAGAATTTTCAGATATCTGAAAGGCAAACCTGCATTGGGACTTTGGTATCCCAAAGATGGAGACTTTAGCCTATACTCCTATTCAGATAGTGACTATGGAGGGTGCAACAACAACAGAAAATCCACAACTGGTGGATGTCAATTTTTAGGACCAAGACTTGTTTCATGGCAGTGCAAGAAGCAAACAAATGTATCTGTATCCACAGCTGAAGCAGAGTACATAGCTGCTTCAGCAGGTTGCTCTCAAGTACTTTGGTTGCAAAACCAATTACTTGATTATGGTTACAATTTCCTTCATACACCAATTCATATTGATAATTCAGCTGCTATGTTTATAACTGCTAACCCAGTTCAACATAGTAAAACAAAACATATTGAAATCAGATACCATTTTCTGAGAGATTGCTCTGAAAAGGGTCTAATCAAGTTAGTCAAAGTAGACACAACAATCAGCTTGCTGATTTGTTTACTAAAGCATTTGATTCTGTTAGATTTAATTTTCTGATAGAATCTTTAGGGATGATTAACTTAGAATAAATCAACAAAAGCATATGATTGACTTTGTGCAGAGTAATCGTTAAGGATAACTTAAGTGTCTGATAGAACATCTATACATGCATTATATATGGGAAATGATAGTAGACTATACTTGGCTATTAAACAAAACCTCAATCTGACTTATATCATACTGATACGTGAGTAGGTTCAACTTGAGTGGAAACAAAGCTAAGAGCATGCCAAACTAAAAGCATGAGGTAACTGTCTGTGAGGATTCCATTTGAGAATCAAGAAGGTATGTTCTCTCCTGATGTGATCAAATCACTTACACAAGCACACTATGTAAAATACTTTATAATCTTCTATCTTTGCAAAGTCATATTCCCTCTGTTTTGTGTGAACAAAGACCTGGGAATGTGATTAACAAGTGTGATCTTCATTCTCCCTCTGTTTTGTGTAAACAAAGACCTGGGTTAAAGTTCACCTCTGTTTTACGAAAGTAAAGACCTGGTGACTATGAAGATCATATTTCAGCTCTAAAAAGGAATCACTTGTGATCCATTGTACATCAAGTCAAAGAGCTTTAACATCCAGGCATTCATGAGACTGAAATTTGTCTCAAGATAGAACTTATAATTTAATGTACATAGTCATTAAGTGTGGAATGTAGTGATTTGCCTCACCTACGGAAGACATACTCTAATGATAATTGAATGTGGGACTCATGATTGCTACTGATTAACAAACTTCACAACATGATAAATCGCATGCCTAGTTGATACAATACTCATGTTTGAATTTAAGTGGATCTATATACTTGTAATCAGGTATGTGTTGAATCAACTAATCACCATCAGCAGAAGCCAAGTTATAGTATGATCCCTCTATATATATATGCAAGCATGTAACTGTTTGTCAGATGTTTAATTGTTATCTCAACTGACTTTCTCTCATTTAGACTGTCATATGCCTGTCATGCCTGTTCACAACTTAAATTTATGATGAATGCAACAGTTTCACATTAATCACAAATTTAGGGGGAGTAGTTCATGCATGAAAAACAATAAAAGCTGATAATTGATCTGAATTACTTTGAAGGAATTGGAACTTGAGCACTAACTTGAATGCAGGATACAGGAAACTTGCTTCCCTGTACTTAATTGCCATGCAAATAAAGTCAACAATGTCCAACATCAACATTTGATTCTACTCTGTAGATATCATACATTTAAAGTTTTCAAACTTTAAGTTCCGCAAAAGTTTCAGTGATATTTCTCATCCGTAGAAGTAACAGTGAAATTTCTGCATCCGCAGAAGTCACAGTAATACCTCTCATCCGTAGAAGTATTATGTGATTTCTGATTCAGCAGCAAAACAAAACAAATGCATTATTTGAACTTTTACATCCGATGTAAGGTTCCGCAGATGTTCTGCGGAAGAGATAATGCATTCTAAACACTTGGGATACGGAAAGGAATAAATGGAAGTGGGCCCAACATAGGAATAAATGGAAGTGGGCCCAACATAATGTGAGCCCAACATAATTAATAAAAGAAGTTAATCTGTTCGACTATAAATAAGGTTTCTGACTCTTGAAATTCATTTATCACTTTTACAGAGCACTTTTTTAGGTTAACCTAGAAAATCGCCCATTTTCCCTCTTTTTCAAAATTTCAAAATATCAACATTATCCAGTAACCGATTACTGTTACTGCAAAGGTAAATCACGTCTTAAACATCAATACGGAACTGGTTCATCGATTATTGACATTCAAATGATTCAACTGCATGGTTTATAACTTGATTTTCTTTGCAGATGGCAAATAGATTTGCTAAAGAGCACAATGTGTGCGCGTTCTTGAACGCTGATGATCCAGCAGCGGAAGGATGTCGAGATATCATAAGATATCTCCGACGATCCAGGCTCTTCTACGCCTTGACGGCTAAGCCTGTGATCCATCAGGCGCACATAATCGGATTCTGGAACTCAGCACGAGTGGAAGAACAAGATGATGAGGAAGTAATTGTGGCTGAGATTCTGAATCAGCGTCTTCGAATCACTGAAAGCACCATAAGAAGATGTCTGGAACTGGGAGATAGAGAAATAGGGCACCCCGATGTATTCGAGAATGAATACATTGAAAAGGTATTAACCTCATGGGGTACGATGGTGATTTCGAGAAAGGGGAAATCAAGAAGGGTAGGCTGTGCAAACCGTACAGATTCTTGTGTCACACCTACCTGAAATGCATGTCGAACAGGAAGTCGGGGCTAGACAGATTCTCTCGGCATATATCATCCGGAATCATTGGGGTATTCGAGGGGAGAACTTACAACTACGCCAAATACATCTTCAACTGTATGAGTGAACAAGTCAAATTGCAGAAGAATGACAAGATGTATATGTTCCCGAGATTCCTACAACTGATGATCAACTCAGAACTTCCAGGGTTGAACAGAGTTGGCGATGTGTTTGTTCAAGCACACCTGAGCAAATCAGTGTTGAATAAACTTAGTGGGAAGTATGAGGGTCCGGATATGCCAATGTTCGCACATGTTATAGATCCTCAAGCAGACCTGCCACAAGAGTTGGCATGGGCAGATGAAGCAGAATCATCTGCTGATTCTGCACAATCTTCTCACTCACCACACCAAACACCACAATATTCTCACTCACCACACCAAACACCACACATCAATAACAATCACCACTCCAAACACCACCACTACAACATCAATCACCCAGCCAATCACCCTTTCAACAACCACAATCACCAGCAAGCCTAAACACCCAACCAATCTCCCCAATTCACCACCATCAATCACCTGTACCAATATCATCATCGTCCACCAAAGATACTCAGCCAGTATCTCCTATCCAACAACAATCATCATCATCCTCTCAGTCATCATCTCATCACTCTCAACCAATCTCTCCACAACAAATCCAATCCCCCATACAACCACCACCAGAATCTCCAAAACATCAATCACCGGAAAGTGCTGGGACTGAACCTTTTGAGGTAACTGAGTCTGTACACTCCGTACACTTAGGAGACACAGAAATATTATCTGAAGCCAGCACTGTTCCTTTCTCACCAACACACACAGAGAACAACCTTCATCAGCACATACCGAGCCAATACCTTCATTGAAAGATGAACAACTGCTGATGAACACGGGGAAGTTCAAGATCTGCTCAGGATGTCACTATATACCATGAAGATGACTTAAGTGACAGTGACATTCCTGTGAGCAAAAGCTTTCTGGTTGCTAAGTACAACAAGTTGTTACTTAAAACCAACAAGCGAAAACAAAGAATTGTGGAGTTGCAAGGTTTAATTCAAGAAAAGGATGAAGAACTGATGAAGAAGGATGCCAGTCTAAAAAGACTCAGAGAAGATGCACTATCCAACAATGAAGTTATTGATCTATTGTTGCAAACAAAACGAGAGTTAGAGGCATCTTTAAAACTTGAGCAAAATGAAAAGGCTGAACAAATAAAGCAAAAGGATCTAGAGATAGAAAGCCTGAAAAGAAAACTCTCTGATCTGAAAACAAAAGTGGACTCAAGTGCTGAGCCAGCAAAACAGTCGGGTAGAGCTACTAAGCCACTGATCTCATACACCCGAAAAAGAAAATACTTTGGAGCTACACAAAAGAAACCTGAAGAAGAAAGCTCCCCAAAGAAACCAAAACTTCCATCTCCTGCACCTACACCTTCAGTAGAAGTGTCTGCTATGAAGGTATCCTCCGGAGAAGAAGAGACAGTGAGAAGGAGTGGGAGGAACTAACAAGAATAGAGTCCCTCACTGATGATACGGGTGGAAAGGCCGATGACCTTCTAACAACCGCTGATATCATGGAAGAGAGGCCTGATTCCAGTATGTTCATGACCCTCATCAACCATGGTTTTCCGTATGACATGGTTGAGAGGATGAACACATCAGAAATGACCAATGCATTGAAAGAATTTGAATTTGCAAGGTTCATAATCCCAAATTGTGATTATGAAGCCTTTACAACTTTTCAATCATTGGAGAAGATAAGGAAGGATTTGGGCCACTGTGACACAGCCAAACTCACCAAGTATAATATGACTTGCTGGTTACAGGGGCACAACTACAAGCCGCATGAACTTAAAGGTAGAACTACTGAGAGTTGCGGAGGATGATGGAGCATGTAATGAAGGTAGAATTAGAAACTGGTGTGAAATTCAGAACCACTGCTCCACATCCAAAATAACAACCAAGTAAACTTGCTGCTGATCCAATAACAGTTGAACCAAAGGATCAGCACAAGGAAAAAGAAACTCTGATCAGAGAGCCAAGGGCAGTGATCCCCGGAAAAGTATGGCCTCTGGGAACAACTGTTCGAGAGATTACCGAGAAGAAATCAACTCTCGTACAGCTGTATGATCATATCATAACTCCCAGTTCTGTGGAAGAGAACAGGATTATGGCCTGGAAATATGATCCAGACTGGGATTGTGCAATAATCAAGAGGACATCTGGAAGGATTCAATACTTCCATGATGTGGAAAACATGCTCAGCCTTCCGGAGCAAGATATCAGAGATCTACAGAGCATCCCAATGTTCAACTACCCAATCCATCTCAGGGGGAGAGACTTTTCTGCAGCTGTAAATGGTATGAAGACCAGTTTTACTGATGATGTGCTCATGCAAGCAAAGAGAAATGATAAGGAGCACAAAAGAATGATACAAAATCAGAAAAGAAAAACAGCTGAAGTCTCATCCCTTGTAGATGATGATCTGCTAAAAAGAGTGGGATGTATCAGAAGCTCACACACCATCAAAAGCATCACTGGAAATCAATTCACTTGTCCTATCTCAGAATGGGGATAGTTGAAAAGAATAAAGAGATGGTGTTGCTGAGAAATGTTGATGGGAAGAAGGGAGACAAAATAAGAATCTTTGATCCAATGGAGCTAAAGATGCTGCATCCCAGCTATACTTCATATCTTCATGATAAATTCTTCCCAAATCTAACAGATGAAAAAGCCCAGAATGATCTCTGCTTGTATGTGCATATGATTCAAGTGATAGATAAACTGCATGCAAAGGCACACAAGAGAAGGAAGCATGAGGCTGGGCTACTAAAAGGAACAATCATAGCTGAAGTGTCTGAGCTCAGAATATCTGAAGAAGATGAATTAGAAATAGTGCATAATGATAGTGTAGTGGAAACACTCACTACAGAAGAAGATGTTTTGGGACTCAGTTATGACACACTGAAGAAGATCAGCAGGATGCAGATAAAGTACAAATATGATGATCAGAAAACTGCTGTATCTTACTTCTACAATAAAATGATAGCAAGAGTTAAGGAGCTTGCTGTTTTGAAGGACTGATTACAAGGAGCTAAGCCTAAGGGGGAGTATTGTTAGGTCTAGATTGTATAGGGCTAGATCAATTTTGTATAGGCTTAGTACTTGAAAATCAAGTCTTGTAATTAATATTTGTAACAGTCAAAAATATATATATGTGATTTGAATCTATAGGATAACCCCATATATGTATGTGTGTTGATTTGTGACTTGACAGGAAAAACAATTTACTTGGATGGATTTCCTGAAATTGACCAAGTGTAGGAAACATCTACGGATGAACAATTTTGTTAATCCGTAGATATGTTTCATACAAGACCAAATGACCAAGTGCAAGTTTCTGCGGATGATCAAGTTTCATGAAGGGAAGACTCCTACGGAAGAGCAAATCATCTACGGAAGAACAAAAGATCTGCGGAAGGCAAGACTCCTGCGGAAGACCAATATACTTGTGCGATTACAAACTCCAAGAAGTCAAACAAGTCAACACAATCAATAACAAATCCCGAGAGATCCGGTGTTTCCTTAACCGACTCAAATCATCTATAAATATGAGTCCTAGGTTTCACATCTCTGAGAACACAATCAATCAATATTACGGCTGTCAAGAGTTCATTGTGCAACCCTAGCTGCCGTCACATCAACATCTAACATCATTCGATTCACAGAATTCGATTGTTCATAGTTATTCATTATTCTTTTGTAATCATTACATTATAGTTAATGAAATACATTTGAATTATTATAGATTTCGTATTTATTGTGTTTCTGTGGTTGTGTTCATCATTGATCATTATAAACAATTAAACGTCAATTAGTGATAAATCCACGATCATTAAATTGATTTATTTTAATACTGATAATTCCTGAATTGCGATCCTTGGATTCACACTTCTTGATATGTTTGGGGCTCACCCTCAATCATATAAGTAAGAAAATCAGGCCCAAAGATTTCTCAATTCTTGGCCTTTTACTTCTTCTCAGCTCAACCCCATCATCATCTGATTGTTCCAGAACCTTATCTTGAACAATCTCATCAAATGGTGATGATCTTTTATGTTGTTTTTCCAAACATGGAAACACATCTTCAAAGAATGAAGCATTCCTTGATTCCATTATAGTATTCTTTTGTACTTCTGGATTCTCAGACTTGAAAACAAGAAACCGATAAGCACTACTATTCTGGGCATAACCTATGATACACAATCCACAGTTTTTGGTCCTATTCTTTGAACCTTTGGTGGAGGTATTACCACTTTGGCTAAACATCCCACACTTTCAAGTATTTGTAAGACGGTGTTCTTCCCGTCCATAATTGATAAGGAGTTACGTCCTTTTTCTTAAAGGGTATCTTACTTAAAAGATAAGAAGCTGACAATACAGCTTCTCCCCACATTTCCTGGCCTAAGGCAGAACTTATCAGCATGGCGTTCATCATTTCTTTTAATGTGCGGTTTTTCCGTTTAGCGATGCCATTTGATTGAGGAGAATAAGGAGCAGTATATTCGTGGATAATTCCACTTTTCGCACACATATCCGCAAATGGTGAAACATATTCACCTCCTCTATCAATCCTTAAAATTTTTATCTTTTATTTAGTTGATTCTCAACCTCATTTTTGTACAAGACAAACTTGTCTATTGCTTCATCCTTACTCTTAAGTAAGTATACATAGCAATATCTAGTACTGTCATCAATGAATGTGATAAGTACTTGTTTCCACCTCTAGTAGGAACCGATTTTAAATCACACACATCAGTGTGAATTAAATCAAGAGGTTCGGTTTTCCTTTCAACCGATTTAAGCAAAGATTTCGTTTGTTTGGCTTCAACACACGTGTTGCATTTTGATTTCAAGTCAATTTGGAATGTTGGAATGTGCTTTAATTTAATCAAACGACGAATTGAATTATAATTTACGTGACCTAATCTACTATGCCAAATATTTGAATCATTATACTCAAGCATGTAAGTAGAAGTAGTTGCATTTTATTCATGTTATTTTTAACAACAGATACAGACACTTTAAACATAGAATTATGGGCATAGCCCTTTCCGACAAACACACCCTTTTTGGTCAACATGACCATATCAGACTCAATCACAATACGAAACCCAAACTTATTAAGCAACCAACCCGAAATCAGATTCTTTCGTATCTCGGGAACATACAAAGTGTTGCTCAAAGTAAGTTCCTTCCCCGAAGTAAACTTCAAGATCACATCGCCTTCACCCTTGATGTCGGCTGTGGCTTCGTTTCCCATGTAAAGCTTACCCGTAGCTTCTTTGTAAGTACTAAACATGGTTTTGTCACCACATACATGACGAGTAGCCCCGGTATCGACATACCATCCAGGGTTATCTCCGATCATATTAGCTTCAGTGATAAAGGCAGAAAATTCTGTAATCATTGCCACTAAAGGCATGTTATTTTCTTCCACCACCTGCGCACGCTCACGCTTTGGTGCCTTACACTGATCAGCTCGATGACCATATTCACTACAGTTATAGCACTTACCTTTGAAGGTAGTTACCTTCTTTTTAATCCCACCTTTTGGACCAAGGTTTCCTCCCTTATTGTTCATCGTACCCTTTCCTTTCCCTTTATTGCCCTTATTAAATTTATTTGGTTTAGACGATTGACCGTGTTCAACCAAATTAGCCTTATTCAAGGCTTTAGTGAGGTCTTTCACTTGATTTTCAGAAATACTTCCGTTTTATGCAACCCGATTATCTTCTTCAATACGTAAACGAACTATTAAGTCTTCCATAGACATCTCCTTTCGTTTATGCTTTAGATAATTTTTGAAGTCCATCCAACTTGGAGGTAATTTCTCAATTATCGCAGCCACCTGAAATGTCTCACTAAGAGTCATTCCTTCAGATAGAAGATCGCTTATAATTACTTGTAACTCTTGGACTTGACTTATCACAGTCTTAGAGTCAACCATCTTGTAATCCAAAAATCGGGCCACAATAAATTTCTTTGTTCCAGCATCCTCAGTCTTATACTTGCGTTCCAAGGATTCCCACAATTCCTTGGCAGTTGGTATCTTGCAGTATACATTATACAACATATCCGCAAGGCCGTTTAACACATAGTTACGACACAAGTATTCAGAATGTTTCCATGCTTGAACAGCAGTAACAGTTTCAGTATTTGTCTCCTCCGCAGTAGGAGGTGACTCCGTCAAATACCTCGCAAGATGAAGGGTAGTTAAATAGAACAACATCTTCTGTTGCCATCTTTTAAAGTTCAAACCCGAGAACTTTTCAGACTTCTCAGCATGATTAGCCATAATTTGGGCTGACTGGGCACCAACCAATGGTCCCATTACAGAAGACGTAAGAGATCCAACAGTGGAACTTGAAACCATAGGTACAGTTGACATCTTTCAACTATATCTGTATACAAACGTAAAGAAAGAAATTAAGTCTTAAAGATAGATAACAAACTCTACGTAAGAGTTTTAGTTACAAATATATTTTAGTTATACCAAACTGTAATGTAACTCGAATATGTATAATCTGTTTTAAGTTTGTTGTTAATTTGTTTTCCTTTATACATATAAGAACAGTAATATTTATTACATGTGATTCGAGTTACATAAGTGATACAAATAAACTGATAAGAGTTTGGCTAAGGCACGTATTTTATACGCTTCCCTTAAAACAGATTTCGGGTCACACACACAGGAAACCCGTCTGTCTCCCAGGGTACAATAGCCGTAGCAGATTGCACTGCCGAAGTTAACCACAACCTGAAAATGATACCTGTATACAATCATAACGAAGAGATATAAGCGTAGAATTTTATCAACAAGATGCAAAGATCAAAACCGAAGCAGGAGCAGGAGCAAGCTTTGAAGCAAATGTGCTGCTATGAGTTTTTCTTGGTGTCTCATGAGGCTGCAAATGTGCAGCTATTTATAGCACAACTCTGGCCACCACCCTAGAATTGTATATTCATGCAGGCCCATGCATGAGTCAGCCAGCACCCAACCTGCTGCACTATGAGTCCCTGCATGACTCATGCTGCACCCAACCTGCTGCACTATGAGTCCCTACATGACTCACGCTGCACTCAGCCAGTTTCTGGAAGCCACACTTCTTTGACCAGCTGTTTGACCCTGTCTCTTCCGAAGTGTGAAGCCAGCTTCCGAAGTCTAACACTTCGCATTGGCTTCGGAAGCTAATTATTGCATGTACAGAGTAAGCTTCGGAAGAGGTTTGCTTCCGAAGCATAAAACTAGCTCGTCAAAAACATAAAGGCGGCTCTCGGCGATGCGAGCGTGCGAAGTGCAAAGTGCGCCATCAATACGTCACAAACGCCCATTCGCCCACGGGCACGGGCTCGGGCTCGGGCACGGGCTCGGGCTCGGACGGCGAGGGCCATCCGAGCCTAGATAGATGTACTAGGAGGATACCCAAGTGTAGAAAATTTTTGCTTATAAGGCACCTCATAGTTTACCATTCCACCAATGTGGGACAATCCAACTCATGGTTTATTACTTCACCTAAGTAAGACAATGCATCTCATGTTCCATCCCACCACCAATGTGGGACAATGGAACTTATGTTTTATCCCATCACCAATGTGGGATAATTCTTACAACTATAAATTTTATATAACCATTGAGTTCTTCATTCACTTATAACTTTATATATATAATATATATACAAAATTTCGAACACAATTTAACACCAATTTTGCATCAAGTCTAGGAACAAAACCTCACAACAATATATATATGTCTATTATATGGACAAACAAACACATATAACCTCACGGATGTGTAATATACTATTTAGTGACTTATACATCAAGCGTCTGCATAAAAGCCAAAACAAATTAAAATGTTTATTAAACAGGTCGAATGAGTCCCTAATATCATCTGGTATATCAAAGAATCAAACACTAATAGCTTTATAACACACCAAAGAAAAAACATAGTTACAACACAAAATGGAATTAGGGAAAAATTGAGAAGGGAAATATATTTAAAGGCAAGTTAACAGAGCATAAAGAAAAGCAATAAATCCATCGATATATAAATTTCAAAGGTGTATTAAAACCTAAAACAATAATAATAATAATGTTGAAAAAAGGTGGTTCAAGACCTAATCCTTCAAGACAAGAATATGCTTAATAAGAAAGAGTTACCCAACCATTTGTGATGATCTTTTTACAAGTTTGCCAACACAACTATTAACATATAAAAGATACATTTATTTGTAAGAAAGAATTTTGGAACATAAGCCCAAAAAATGCATTTATAGCATATATAAATGATACTCTAATAACATATAACAAAAGACATGTGGTCCTATTATCATATCAAGATTAAACACCTCACCAATTTTAAGTTCTTTTACTCCATCTCCATGTATAACCTTAGGAGGATACGTGCCATGGATAAGAATTGTTTAACAATACAATCATCTAACTGCTTGCTGCTATTTGTATTTATGAAAAAACCCCTGTGTATTTAACCAAAACTCTTCTAGTCAGTGCAAAAAAAAAAGATTACATACTCTTTTCAGCCTGTAAGGCCTCGTTCCCGGGCACCTCACAGTTGGTCATCCATCGCACATAAAACATACAGTTATTTTAAACATCGTAGCGGAAATTAATTAAAATCATTTCATATATATATAAATGATGACTTTTGTAAAGCAATACAATACGGTTAAATTTACAAAATACTGTAATTGTATTACATCACAAAAATATCATTCTTATTCTAGTGGATGCCATCCCAAAATGCTAAGTATCTGTCCCGTGTCATCCTTAACAACTATTACCTGCCAACTGAAAAACACATAAAAGTCAGCATTGCTGAGTGAGTTCTAGTTTTATAAATAAAATACTTCACTTTTCATTTCAAACCGTTCGTTACTTTCATATGTGATCACACATCATACGTACACTTAGGTAATAGCATTATTATCTTCATCATCGTTCATTTCATACTTTTATCATTATCTTTCCAAGTCTTTTGCGACAACAAAGTCGCTCACCTTATTAGCAACCTCACGGGTTGCACGTCTTTCGAGTCTTTTACGACAACAAAGTCGCTCACCTTATTAGCAATCACAAGGATTGCATGTCTTCCGAGTCTTTTACGACATAAAGTCGCTCACCTCATTGTCAATCTCAAAGATTGACCCTGTGTGCATCCTTCAGGGTAGCTAACCCGCATCACAGTTGAGCTAACGACAACAAGGCCGTGCACCTCTTTACATCTGCTTGCAAGACTTTCGTTCATTCATTTACGTTCCACTTTTCTTTATTCATTAATCTTTCACTTGATTAATAATAATAATTTCTGTCTCTATCAAGAACATACCACGTAAAGTCACACAATAACAATATTAATAACATTAATGATAGGGTTAACAAAAATATTAATATTAATAATATTAATAGGGAATCATAAAAAAACAATCATAATCATGCTTGGAATCAGGCACTTTAATAACCCTAGTCAACTGTCGTGACAAATCCTAATTGCACAGACTCCCATAATATTCCTGAAAAATTTCTAAGTATCAGACGCATGGGCCCTGTTTGGACGCATGGGCCCTGTTCAGACGCATGGGCCCTATTCAGGCGTCTGGCCATGTACTTGGCTATCTTAAGCAAACTATCTAGACGGTTGGGTACTATTCAGGCGCATGGGCCTACACTTGGTCGTTTTCACCTTAGACGTATGGAACTATTCGGACGGTTTCGACACTTAGGCGTTTGGGAAGTTCCCAGACGCATGGGCCCTGTTCAGACGGTTGAGCCCTGTTCAGACGCATGGGCTCACTTAACTTTTTCTAAGGCAATTTCAGACGCTTGGGGGTACTGTTTAGGCGGTTGGGCATCAAATGTTCACTTAAACAACATAAATCAGTCCCAGTTCATTCTAAATCGACATCTAAGCTTAGTTCTATCATTCTAAGCATCAAAACATACACACACATCATGATAATAATATCAAATGCACCTAAATCACACCCACCCATATTCACATTCAAAATATACTTACGGGTGTGAAACCCAATTTTATAGAAACGTACATACATGCATTTTCCAGCCCCAAAATTGTTCAAAATATGTTTAAAAAGGGGTTCTAGAACTCACCTTAGTTATTTTCGAGCTTATACCCTTCTCTTGAGTTTCCCAGACGTTCCTAGCACCTAAAACACACATACACACACACATCTGAACATACAATCACATTTATAAGCATACTACCAAGTCTAGAATCGTCTAAAACATCAAAACTCGAGAATTCTTACCAAAAACTTCGAATCTTCCTTGTTTCTTCTAAAATTCCCGAGAATTCTCTACTCTTCTCTTTCTCTCTCTCTAAAATCCGATTGATAGGTGAAAAGTAACATGGCATGGGCGGCCATGTTGCTTTATTCACCAACCTCCTAAAGTTTTGTCCTTTTGGACACTTTTAACCCCTTAACTTGGGTTGACTTGTATTCCTTTCTTTTCCTTTGTTTCTATTCTTTTTTCTTTATTTCTTTAAAAGAGTAACTGGGTGTTACAAGTCCACCCCCTTATAAAGGTTTCGTCTCCAAAACCTGTTACTCCTCGAACAGATGTGGATAATGTTGTCTCATCTCCTCTTCAGTCTCCCACGTAGACTCGGATCCCTTTCTGTGCTTCCACTGTACACGCACAAGAGGAACCACTTTATTCCTTAATCTCTTCTCCTTACGATCAATGATTACCACCGGTTGCTCTACGTAATTGAGCCGTTCATCCACTTCGATGTCCTCCAGTGGTACAATCATATCCTCGTCTGCTAAACACTTCCGCAGATGAGATACATGGAATGTCGGGTGAATTCCACTTAACTCATCCAGTAACTCCAGTCTATAGGCCACCTCTCCTACTCGAGAAATGATTCGAAAAGGGCCTATGTACCTCGGGCTCAACTTGCCCCGCTTCCTGAACCAAATGATACCCTTCCACGGTGAGACCTTCAACATAACCCGGTCACCCACCTGGAACTCAATCGGTCATGTCGCTTATCGGTATACAACTTTTGCTTATCCTTGGCAGCCTTCATGAAGGCTTTAATGTTTTCGAGCTTCTCCGTCGTAGCCTCAATCATTTTAATGCTCCCTAACTCCTTCTGACCAATATCACCCCAGCAAACGGGTGTCCTACATCTCCTACCATATAGCATCTCGTAAGGTGGCATACCAATGCTGACATGGTAACCGTTGTTGTACGAGAATTCTGCTAACGGCAGATGGTCATCCCAACTTCCTCCAAAATCGATCACGCATGCTCGAAGCATGTCCTCGAGTGTCTGGATCGTCCTTTCAGACTGACCGTCCGTCTGAGGGTGATAAGCAGTGCTGATATGTAGTCTCGTCCCCATCGCATCATGGAATTTCTTCCAAAACTTGGATGTAAACCCGGTGTCACGATCAGACACAATAGACACCGGCACACCATGACGAGCCACAATCTCCTTGATGAATAGATCCGTGAGTCTCTCAGAAGAATACGTCTCTCGGATCGGTAGGAAGTGAGCACTCTTCATCAAACGATCAACTACCACCCATATAGCATCATACCCTTTCGGGTGCGTGATAGCTTCATAATGAAGTCCATAGTGATGTGCTCCCACTTCCACTCGGGTATATCCAATGGTTGGATTTTCCCGTACGGCTTTTGGTGTTCCGCCTTCACCTGTAAACAGGTAAGGCATTTACTCACATACTCCGATATGTCGTGCTTCATACCCGGCCACCAGTAATATTTCTTCATATCATGATACATCTTGGTAGAACCTGGATGAATGGAGTATCGAGTCTTATGAGCATCGTCCATGATCTTTCCACGTAGATCTCCGTAAAGAGGAATCCACATTCGCCCGTATCGGGTTCTAACACCGAGAGTGTTTTCACCCAACTTCGTGACCAGGCCTCTCATCCGTTCAGAGTTAAGACGATCCTCTTTCAACACCTCATCTTGAAACTCCTTGACATGCGTCATCACATCAGAGGTTATAATCAACTGATATACCTTTACCCGGATCGGCTCGAGTCTTTCCTTTTGGCTAAGGGCATCTGCCACCACGTTGGCCTTGCCCGGATGGTAATATTCACAATCGTAATCCTTTATGAGCTCCAACCATCGCCTCTGCCTCATATTCAAATCTTTCTGCTCGAAGAAGTACTTCAAGCCTTTGTGGTCTGTGAAAATAGTGCACTTTGTCCCGTATAAATAGTGCTGCCAAATCTTCAATGCGAAAACCACCGCAACTAGTTTTAGATCGTGCGTGGGATAATTGACTTCGTGGGTCTTCAGCTGTCGAGATGCATAGGCTATTACCCTTCCGTGTTGCAACAACACGCAAACTAGCCCAGAATAAGATGCATCCGAATAGACCACTAAGTCTTCATTTCCCTCGGGCAATGTTAAGATTGGGGCTTGTGTTAGTCTCGTCTTCAACTCCTCAAAGGCATCCTCCTATTCTCGACCCCACATGAACTTCACGTCCTTACGAGTCAATTTTGTCAAAGGTGAGGCTATCTTGGAAAAGTCTTGAATAAACCTCCTGTAGTAGACTGCTAATCCCAAGAAGCTACGAATCTCGAATGGCGTCTTAGGAGACTTCCATTGCATCACAGCCTCAACCTTTGCTGGGTCCACCATGATTCCCTCCGCATTTACCACGTGACCCAGAATTTGCACCTCGCGTAACCAAAAAGCACACTTGGAGAACTTAGCATACAGTTTCTCCTTTCTTAACGTCTCCAACACTTCCCGAATGTGACCGGCATGCTCTTCTTCGCTCCTTGAATAAACAAGGATATCATCGATAAACACAATCACTGATTTATCCAACATCGGCACACTCGATTTATCAAATCCATAAAAGCAGCTGGCCCGTTGGTTAAATCAAAGGACATAACGAGAAACTCATAGTGTCCATAACGCGTACGAAAAGCTGTTTTAGGGATATCTTGCTCCTTCACCTTCAACTGATGGTAGCCAGATCGAAGATCTATCCTCGAGAACCAACTGGCACCTTGGAGCTGATCAAAAAGTCGTCGATCCTCGGTAACGGATACCGATTCTTTGCCGTCAACTTGTTCAACTCACGGTAGTCGATACACATTCTCATGCTACCGTCCTTCTTCTTCACGAATAAGACCAGAGCACCCAAAAGAGAGATACTAGGCCTAATAAAACCTTTATCGAGCAGCTCTTGCAGTTGCTCCATGTAACACCCGGAAAATTTTCTAAGCAAGCCAAATACTAATAATGGGCTTAGACGAGACCTTTTAATAAAAATAGGATGGTTATGGTGTTAGACCGAGTTAACTCTTCGGGTCATGAGCTTGACGAGTTTAAGGTCCCGGGAACGCCCGATGTATATATAGACGGATCAGCTAAGCAACTCTCATTTGCACTCAACACCCAGTTTCTAGAGAGAGAGTATAGAGAGAGAAAGTGTCGGATCGAGGCTTGGTTGGTCAAGAGATCGAAGATTTGTGTTCGTGGGCTTCCAAACAACAAGAATTCAGGTAAGAAACATCGTTTAATTGTTCGTTTTGGTGAAAAACCCGGATTCTAGTTTTTGGGTTTTTGAAAGTGGCAAGAATCGCCCAAAAACCCACGTTTTTATGTAAGAAAACATGTAAAAAGCTTAGATATAGGTTCCTGGATGATAACCCAAGGTTTGGGTGTAAAAGATCGAAGATTTGGGTTAAAAATGGGTTGGTTCGTAATTTTCAGCTCGTTCAGCGAACCTAAGTATTTATCCAGCGAACCTATGTATTCGTCTAGAGAATCTAGCAGAGAACCTAGCAGAGAATCTAGCAGAGAATCTATCAGCGAATCTATAGATTCTCTAGTAGATTCGCTGACATTGTCATCCAACGAAAGTTGGGCGAAACTGGCAGCAAAGATGCCAGAGAATGTAGCAGCGAATCTAGCAGAGAATCTATCAGCGAATCTAGCAGCGAATCTAGCAGCGAATCTAGCAGCGAAATTAACTCCTTTGAGTGTTAACTTATCTGCAGGTGGTGTAGTGCAACCATCTCTTTTAAAGCTTGATTGAGAAGCTACTCATCGAGTACAGGTGAGTTCTAAGACCCCTCTTTTACAAGTTTTTGAATGATTTTGGGGCTGGAACACATCTGAATATTATTTTTTGGGTTTTAGGTGTTTAACCCGTGTATGTACGTATGTGTATGTGTATGGTACGTTTAGGGCTTGATTCCGTACTAGGATAGGCTTGTATGAGGTCGAGGTATGTTTCCCTGTTGATTAGAGGGGCTAATTCGAGCTCAAACGAGGTCTGGAAGGGTTTGAAAGCCGAATGTCGCGGCTGCTGTTCGTGATGAACTCCAGTCGCTGCCAGCTAGGGCTAGGCGACTGAAGGGCCAATCGGCCGACTGAGGGACGACTGAGGCTCAACCGCACGACTGAGGTCTAGTCGTACGACTGGGGATCCAGTCGCAGAGAGTCAAGCGACTGAGGTCCAGTCGCACGGGAGTCAAGCGACTGAGGTCCAGTCGCATAGATGTTCATCTGCATTTGCTCAGTCGCATAGGTTCATTCGCATAGCTGTTCAATCGTACGACTGAGGGTTCAGTCGCATAGGAGCCCATTCGCTTAGTGTTCAGTCGCATGTAGGCCAGGTGACTGAAGGGTGCCCAAACGCCCAAGTAAGTTGTTATGCACAAGGAGAGACATAGTTTGATTACTGGCCTTCGGGAAAAGAGTAAGGGTAAGTAATGATGTGATAGCTCCCGTTGGTACATGAGAGAGGACTGTCGAGGCTTAGAAGTTACGTTGGGCACGATGATGATAGTGTTGCATGTATATGCTTGAGGTATGTATGTTAAGTATGATGTTGCCATAATAGATGGTGAATATTGATGATTCGTAAATGCCGATGTTCCTTGCTTCGATGTATGTTTATCTTTCCATATATTTACGTGTATTGTTTATGAACGAATGAAAAGTATTAATAACGTAAAGTGAAAGATAATAAAAGAGGAATACGATGATTGAATGAATCATTAATGAACGAATGAAAACGTGAGAGACTTGCAAGCGAAGTGTACCAAAGTGCACGGCTCTAAATGCCTCAAGCTCAACCGCATAAGGTTCAGCTAATCTTTAAGGGTGCACGTAGAGGTTCCAGTCTTGTGACTGACCTTCGGTGTGGTACATGGTGTATAGTAGGTACCCACATGGTAGGGGTGTAGTATGTCACAGGTACCCACATAGTGGGGGTGTAGTATGTCATAGTTACCCACTTCGGTGGGGGTGATGTTACCACTTCGGTGGGGTTGTAGTTACCCACTTCGGTGGGGGTGATGTTACCCACTTGGTGGCGGTATAGTTACCCACTTCGGTGGGGGTGATGTTACCCACTTCGGTGGGGGTGTAGTTACCCACTTCGGTGGGGGTGATGTTACCCACTTCGGTGGGGGTGTAGTTACCCACTTCGGTGGGGGTGATGTTACCCATTTCGGTGGGGGTGTTGTTACCCGAGTTATGTTTAACTTCGGGGGTGTGGCATAAAGCCAAGCATAGTTATGAGGTGAGCGACTTTGTGTTAGAACAGACTCGGATGGAGTTCAATCTCTGTGATTGACTCGTATGGGATCTTGGTCGCGTATCCCGGTGCTGCGTCAGTCTTCGGACATGAGTGGGGGTTTGTGAGCAGGCCCCAACACACCATCAGCTTCCGAGCATGAGTCGGGGATATTAACTGAGACAGGATCTAGATGGATGAGTAGAGGATCGCATGCTCCGGTACTGTGTCAGTCTTCGGACATGAGTCGAGGGTTTGTGTGTAAGCCCCGACACAGTATCAGTCTTCGGACATGAATCGGGAGTATTGCGTGAGTTGATGAATGAGAGAAATGATTGTGAAAGAAAGAACGTAAGAAACGAACGAAAGATAATGAACACAATGAAAGCTAAAGAACGAACGAATGATGATAATGAACAGAAGGAACATAGTGGTAACGCATGAAACGGGGTCCTTGCCACTCAACCTCAGTAATCATGGCTGTGTGCCATGACGAGGGTAAAGTGTGACCGGACCTAGATAGAAGTGAAAGATAGAGGATGTATGAAAGTAATGAACGTACGAATGAATGTATTAATGTAAGGATGAACGTAATGTACGTATGAACGAAGGTAATGAATGTATGAAAGAAAGAAAGAAACGTACGAGCGAAAGAAAGAGTCTATGAACGAACGTGAATGTTAACGATGAACGGTACACGAATGAAAGCTAATGAATGAATGATGAAGATAGTAATAATATTATCTACGTGTACGTATGTTGTGTGATCGTATGTATGTAAAGAAACGGTTTTAAAGGAAAGAAAAGTATGTTTTTAATATAAAACTAGAACTCACTCAGCAACGCTAACTTTGATGTGTTTCCAGTTGGCAGGTAGTGTTGCTGGGGATGGCACGAGGCGGCTACTTAGCTCTTTTGGGATGGCATTCTTTTGTTAATGTTTTGTATTGTAATGCAAACAAACGATATTTTGTAATGAGGGTTGTATTACTTTGCAAAAGCATTTATATTAAAATGAAAAAAAAGTTCTTTTACTGATTCCGCTGCGATGATTTAAATAATAGTATGATTTATGTGCGATGAATGACCAGCTGTGAGGTGCCCGGGAACGGGGCCTTACAAGTTGGTATCAGAGTCAAAGTTTAAGTGAAATGGGTAAATTTTCAAAATAAACCTTAACTTAAACTGAGAATGGGACAGAAAGGGATGGGATGCCAATCTGAGTAGCTGCGTGCCATCAGGGATTTTCTTAAAGTTAACCGGTATTGTGTGCGCATGTTATGTGTTTATGTGCTACTATTAGATTTAGATGCTAATATAGTCAGGACAGGTAATGCTCGGGGTATGAAAAGTAAGGTAAGTGGCTAATCACAACTGATCACTGTAATTAGGGACTTACTATACTTGACATGAACTGAGCTATTCCCTAGAATGACCATGTTGGTGTTTGAATCTTTCAGTGTGTTATAGAGGATGGCCGGTGGTAGAACTTCTAAGGCTTCACGTGGCGGAGGCGGTGGCGGACGTGGTATTGAGCCACGGGTCACGAGAGGAAGACCTAGAGTTGAGAAGTTGGTTCATGAGGAACCCGAAACCCTCAATCGGAGGGCGGTGATGAGAGTGCTAACTTGAGTGCCTCGGTGAAAGAGGCGGTAGTCGAAGAAGTGCATCAGGTCATGCAGACCATCCTACCGTCTGTAGTGACCGAGGTGATAAAGGCTGTTAGAGATGGGGAGAGACAGGAAAGAGGTAGACCATCGGGCGAAAGGAGACGGATGGAGACTGAAATGGTTTTCTCCGATGAGGAGGAAGAGGAGGAGGAGCCTGCGCCGGTGGCGGCACGAGGCTGTAACTATGGGGCGTTTCAACGATGCAAACCCCCAACCTTTGACGGTAACGGTAATGCTACTGCCGCTCATCGTTGCGTCAGAGAGATGGAAGCGGTACTGGAAATTAGTGAGTGCGGGGAAGATCAGAAAGTTAAGTTTGCCACTCATTCTTTCGTGGACTCAACTTTGTGCTGGTGGGACAATATAGTCCAAGCTGAGGGTAGTCGGGCTATCGGAAGGATGAGATGGTCAGAGTTGAAAAGGTTGGTGATTGAGGAGTTCTGTCCCCATCGTGAAATGGATAAAGTTGAAAGGGAGTTCCTGCAGCTGGAAGCGGGGACGATGACGCATCAGCAGTACACCACCAAATTCAACGAGATGGCACGACTGGTGCCGGATCAGGTGACACCTCTTTCGCGGAAGATCAAGAGGTATATTCAGGGCTTGCCGACGGACATCTGTAGGCATATGATCACTGCCTGACCAAGCACGTTTAGGTCGGCGGTTGATTTGGCGGGGAGGTTGTATGATGAAAGAACGATGGTGGTGGTGGCTGAAGACGGCGGGAAAGATGATGTAGGTCGGAACTGGAAGGGGAAGAGAACTGGACGGGGTGGTGTCCCGGCAAATAATAAGCACGCACGGGGGGATGACTGTCATGCGGTCGCACCTTGTGCGGGGTCAGGAAGGTGTGACAAGTGTGGACAAAATCACCCCGGGGAATGTAGATTGGGGACCAATGTCTGTTTCCATTGTGGAAGGACCGGACATGTGGCGAAGAACTGCGGTATGGGGAGGTGTTATTCTTGTGGGGAAGAAGGTCATATGAGCAGGGATTGCAAGAAGCTGAGGGCGGAAGGTTCGGGAGTGAAGAGGACCGGAGGAGAAGGACAGAGGGCAAACGCCGCACCAACGCGATGAAGCGGGAGGAGGCTGGAGCGGACTCCGACTGGACGACAGGTATGTTTCCGGTAATTTGAGTTTGTGCACTTATGATTTGACTGTGATGCTAGTAGAAGTTTCGTTCCTACGAAGTAGAGATTACTATTA
The DNA here is from genome assembly GCA_024085815.1 of Flaveria linearis. NCBI lineage: Eukaryota > Viridiplantae > Streptophyta > Magnoliopsida > Asterales > Asteraceae > Flaveria > Flaveria linearis. Next base: position 407,596 of record CM044018.1, on the reverse strand, counting down.
AGGGATTCACTAGGGTATCTGATGCCCTATAGGATTGCATGATGCCATTGAGAAAGCTGTGTCACCCGTTGTATAAGGAACAGTGTCAGCCTGTGAATTGTTCATCGACAGCAAAGTACGCATAGCAAATAAGAAGAATGGGAGATCGAAAGCAAAAGAGAAAGGATAAATTTGGTTTGGGTCACCAAATAAGCCGATTTACCTTTCTTGTCAGTTGTTGGGTTTGCCAGAGGGTCATTATTCATACATAAAGAATATCAAACAAGGGCTAGCAACTTTACGCAAGTTGATGGCTATGTTTTTCAAGCATTAAAGCTGAAGGTTCTCAGTGATGCTCTGAAGCTCAATGATTATGACGCTGAGCCTTTGCTCGAATATTGTTACGTTTCTTTAAATTTTAGTGATTGCACTCTACATGGCATAATTGAGGCCGCAGGTCCTGGTTAAATGAACATTGATCAGTGTGCATGGGTTGCCGATGGAGATAGTCAAAGAGGGACCAGAAGTCGTAAGATGATGAATGATGTAGAGCGATAGGATTCTAGGTGAGGGACTGGAAAGGAGATGAGACAGCATTACCCGCGCTTGTTCGAGGAATAACAGATTTCGGGGACGAAACCTATATAAGGGGGGTGGACTTGTAACACTCGGAAAATTTTCTAAGCAAGCCAAATACTAATAATGGGCTTAGACGAGACCTTTTAATAAAAATAGGATGGTTATGGGTGTTAGACCGAGTTAACTCTTCGGGTCATGAGCTTGACGAGTTTAAGGTCCCGGGAACGCCCAATGTATATATAGACGGATCAGCTGAGCAACTCTCATTTGCACTCAACACCCAGTTTTTAGAGAGAGAGTGTAGAGAGAGAAAGTGTCGGATCGAGGCTCGGTTGGTCAAGAGATCGAAGATTTGTGTTCGTGGGCTCCAAACAACAAGAATTCAGGTAGAAACATCGTTTAATTGTCCGTTTTGGTGAAAAACCCGGATTCTAGTTTTTGGGTTTTTCAAAGTGGCAAGAATCGCCCAAAAACCCACGTTTTTATGTAAGAAAACATGTAAAAAGCTTAGATATAGGCTCCTGGATGATAACCCAAGGTTTGGGTGTAAAAGATCAAAGATTTGGGTTAAAAATGGGTTGGTTCGTAATTTTCAGCTCGTTCAGCGAACCTAAGTATTTATCCAGCGAACCTATGTATTCGTCCAGAGAATCTAGCAGAGAACCTAGCAGAGAATCTAGCAGAGAATCTATCAGCGAATCTATAGATTCTCTGGTAGATTCACTGACATTGTCATCCAACGAAAGTTGGGCGAAACTGGCAGCAAAGATGCTAGAGAATCTAGCAGCGAATCTAGCAGAGAATCTATCAGCGAATCTAGCAGCGAATCTAGCAGCGAATCTAGCAGCGGAATTAACTCCTTTGAGTTTTAACTTATCTGCAGGTGGTGTAGTGCAACCATCTCTTTTAAAGCTTGATTGAGAAGCTACTCATCGAGTACAGGTGAGCCCATTCGCTTAGTGTTCAGTCGCATGCTGGCCAGGTGACTGAAGAGTGCCCAATCGCCCAAGTAAGTTGTTATGCATAAGGAGAGACATAGTTTGATTACTGGCCTTCGGGAAAAGAGTAAGGGTAAGTAATGATGTGATAGCTCCTGTTGGTACATGAGAGAGGACTGTCGAGGCTTAGAAGTTACGTTGGGCACGATGACGATAGTGTTGCATGTATATGCTTGAGGTATGTATGTTAAGTATGATGTTGCCATAATAGATGGTGAATACTGATGATTTGTAAATGCCGATGTTCCTTGCTTCGATGTATGTTTATCATTCCGTATCTTTACGTGTATTGTTTATGAACGAATGAAAAGTATTAATAACGTAAAGTGAAAGATAATAAAAGAGGAAAACGATGATTGAATGAATCATTAATGAACGAATGAAAACATGAGAGACTTACAAGCGAAGTGTACCAAAGTGCATGGCTCTAAATGCCTCAAGCTCAACCGCGTGAGGTTCAGCTAATCTTTAAGGGTGCACGTAGAGGTTCCAGTCTTGTGACTGACCTTCAGTGTGGTACATGGTGTATAGTAGGTACCCATATGGTGGGGGTGTAGTATGTCACAGGTACCCACATAGTGGGGTGTAGTATGTCATAGTTACCCACTTCGGTGGGGTGATGTTACCCACTTCAGTGGGGTTGTAGTTACCCACTTCGGTGGGGGTGATGTTACCCACTTCGGTGGGGGTGTAGTTACCCACTTCGGTGGGGGTGATGTTACCCACTTCGGTGGGGGTGTAGTTACCCACTTCGGTGGGGGTGATGTTACCCACTTCGGTGGGGGTGTAGTTACCCACTTCGGTGGGGGTGATGTTACCCATTTCGGTGGGGGTGTTGTTACCCGAGTTATGTTTAACTTGAGGGCGTGGCATAAAGCCAAGCATAGTTATGAGGTGAGCGACTTTGTGTTACAACAGACTCGGATGGAGTTCATCTCTGTGATTGACTCGTTGGGATCTTGGTCGCGTATCCCGTGCCGTGTCAGTCTTCGGACATGAGTCGGGGGTTTGTGAGCAGGCCCCGACACAACATCAGCTTCCGAGCATGAGTCGAGGATATTAACTGGGACAGGATCTAGATGGATGAGTAGAGGATCGCATGCTCCGGTACTGTGTCAGTCTTCGGACATGAGTCGAGGGTTTGTGTGTAGGCCGACACAGTATCAGTCTTCGGACATGAATCGGGAGTATTGCGTGAATTGATGAATGAGAGAAATCATTGTGAAAGAAAGAACGTAAGAAACGAACGAAAGTTAATGAACGCAATGAAAGCTAAAGAACGAACGAATGATGATAATGAACAGAAGGAACATAGTGGTAACGCATGAAACGGGGTCCTTGCCACTCAACCTCAGTAATCATGGCTGTGTGCCATGACGAGGGTAAAGTGTGACCGGACCTAGATAGAAGTGAAAGATAGAGGATGTATGAAAGTAATGAACGTACGAATGAATGTATTAAATGTAAGGATAAACGTAATGTACGTATGAACGAAGGTAACGAATGTATGAAAGAAAGAAGAAACGTACGAGCGAAAGAAAGAGTCTATGACGAACGTGAATGTTAACGACGAACGGTACACGAATGAAAGCTAACGAATGAATGATGAAGATAATAATATATATCTACGTGTACGTATGTTGTGTGATCGTATGTATGTAAAGAAACGGTTTTAAAGGAAAGAAAAGTATGTTTTAAATATAAACTAGAACTCACTCAGCAACGCTGACTTTGATGTGTTTCCAGTTGGCAGGTAGTGTTGCTGGGGATGGCACGAGGCGGCTACTCAGCTCTTTTGGGATGGCATTCTTTTGTTAATGTTTTTGTATTGTAATGCAAACAAACGATATTTTGTAATGAGGGTTGTATACTTTGCAAAAGCATTTATATTAAAATGAAAAAAAAGTTCTTTTACTGATTCCGTTGCGATGATTTAAATAATAGTATGATTATGTGCGATGAATGACCAGCTGTGAGGTGCCCGGGAATGGGGCCTTACACTCCATTAACTCCTTCATCTCAGTCGGAGCCAATCGATACGGTTCCTTAGCGACAGGTTGAGCACCGGTATCAAGCCAATTTGAAATTCGATTTCGCGGTCTGGTGGCACTCCCGATAAGTCCTCTGGAAATACATCAGGAAAGTCACACACCACCAGTACATCGGACAATTGTGGTGTTGGCGTGTCTACATTCTTCACGTAGGCCAAGTAAGCACTACATCCACGCTGCATGCACTTTCCGCCCACCACCATCGAAATCACATTCGGAATCATCGTAACCCGATCGCCGTATTTGTCACCGGACTTCCGCATGCGCCGTCAGTCTTATCATCTTCTTACGACACACGATATTCGCTTCATATGTTGCTAACCAATCCATCCCTAGTACTACATCAAATCCACCTAGGGGCATCACATGTAACTTAGCAGCAAACCTATGACCTTCTAGTTCTATGGCGCAGTCCTCTATCACATCAGTAACTCTAGTGGACTTACCAATAGCAGTTTCTACGTCAAGGGCTCATCAATGCATTTACTACTAACAGGCAGTTTAGCACAGGAAGTAGCAGAAATAAAACTCCTACTAGTACCAGAATCAAATAATACAGAGGCAAGAGTTTGATCTACTAGAAATGTACCTGACATAACATCAGGGTCCGTCCTAGCCTCTTCCCTGGTCATGGTGAAAGCTCTGACACTCGCCTTCTGCCCTTCAGTTCCGGCCGTCTTCTTTGCTCCGAACTCTCCGCCCTCGGCCCCCTGCAGTCCCTGCTCATATGGCCCTCCTCGTCGCAGGTATAACACCTCAGCGCACACTTGAAACACACGTTGATCCCCATCCTGCACTCATCCGTATGCTCCTTCCCGCACTTGCCATACTTCTTGGGTCCCAAGCTTGACGACCCCATCCTACGGTCATCCATTCTCATCTTCTTGTTGCTCGGGACGAAACCACCACACCCGAACCGTTTTCCGTTCCAGTTCCGGTCACCACCACCAGCCTTCTTCACCTCCACAACCGTCACCTCCCTCTCATCATAGAGCCTCCCGGCCAAATCCACTGCTGACCTAAAAGTGCTTGGTCGGGCAGCGATCAAGTGCCTACGAATGTCAGCTGGCAATCCCTGGATATACCGATTGATCTTTCGGGACACCGGTGTCACTTGATCCAGTACCAGTCTCACCATCTCGTTGAATTTGGTGGTGTACTGTTGATGGGTCTTGGTTCCTGCTTCGAGTTGTAGGAACTCCCTCTCAATCTTATCGAGTTCCCTGTGAGGACAAAATTCCTTAATCACCAATTGCTTCAGCTCCTTCCATCGCATCTTCCCGATGGCTCTGGCACCCTCAGCTTGGGTAATGTTGTCCCACCAACACAACGCTTAGTCAACAAAGGAGTGAGTCGCGAACTTCACCTTCTGGTCTTCCCGGCACTCGCTGATCTCCAATATTGCTTCCATCTCCCTCACCCAGCGGTGAGCGGCAACTGCATCGCCATTGCCATCGAAAGTCGGGGGCTTGCACCTCTGGAATGCCTCATAACTGCATCCCTTGGTTGTCACCCCTACTGCATCATCCTCTTCCTCGTCGGACACTACCGTCTCAGGCTCTGGTCACTCAACCTCCCTTTACTTCCCTTGTCCACTGATCCCTTCCTATCCTCTTTCTCCTTTTCTCCTCGCTTCTCACAGCCCTAATGACTTCAGTCACCACAGACGGTAAAACTGTCTGCATGACCTGGTGTACTTCATCAGCGATCGCCTCCCTAGCTGAGGCGTTCAGACCGGAATTCTTATTCTCCATACTCTGACAATGAACCTCAGGGTTCTCATGAGTCATCTCAGGAGCCTTAGCACTGCTCCTAGTCACACGCGGTCGACCTCCGCCTCTAGAAGCCTTGGAAGATTTCTTCCCAGCCAGTTCCTAAGCACTATAAGATTCAAACACTAACACAATCATTCAAAGTAATAGCTCAGTTTATGTTAAGTATAGTAAGTCCCTAATGACAGTGGCCAGTTGTGATTAACAACTTACTTTACTCTTCACACCCCAAGTATTTCCTATCCTGGCTATATCAGTATCTAAATCTACTAAGATCACATAAGTCAAATAGCACACGCACATAATACTGATTAACTTTAAGGAAAGAAATACCTGATAGCACATAGTTACTCGGGCTGACATCCCTCCTTCTGTCCCATTTTCACTTTAAGTTTAGGTTTCTTTTGAAATTATTTACCCATTTCACTTAAACTTTGGCTCTGATACCAACTTGTAAGGCCCCGTTCCCGGGCATATCACAGTTGGTCATCCATCGCACATAAAACATACAGTTATTTTAAACGTCGCAGCGGAAATTAATTAAAATCATTTCATATATATATAAACGACGACTTTTGCAAAGAAATGCAATACGGTTAAAGTTACAAAATACTGTAATTGCACTACATCACAAAATATCATTCTTATTCTAGTGGATGCCATCCCAAAATGCTAAGTAGCTGCCCCGTGCTATCCTCAGCAACTATTACCTGCCAACTGGAAAACACGTAAAAGTCAGCGTTGCTGAGTGAGTTCTAGTTTTATAAATAAAATACTTCACTTTTCATTTCAAACGTTCGTTACTTTCATATGTGATCACACGTCATACGTACACTTAGGTAATAGAATTATTATCTTCATCATCGTTCATTCGTACTTTTATCATTATCTTTCCGAGTCTTTTGCGACAACAAAGTCGCTCACCTCATTAGCAACCTCACGGGTTGCACGTCTTCCGAGTCTTTTGCGACAACAGAGTCGCTCACCTCATTACCAATCACAAGGATTGCATGTCTTCCGAGTCTTTTGCGACATAGAGTCGCTCACCTCATTGTCAATCTCAAAGATTGACCATGTGTGCATCCTTCGGGGTAGCTAACCCGTATCACAGTTGAGCTAACGAAAACAACTCCGTGCACCTCTTTACATCTGCTTGCAAGAATTTCGTTCATTCATTTACGTTCCACTTTTCTTTATTCATTAATCTTTCACTTGATAATAATAATAATTTCTGTCTCGATCAAGAACATACCAAGTAAAGTCACACAATAACAATATTAATAACATTAATGATAGGGTTAACAAAAATATTAATATTAATAATATAATAGGGAATCATAAAAAAACAATCATAATCATGCTTGGAATCAAGCATTTTAATAACCCTAGTCAACTGTCGTGACAAACCCTAATTGCACAGACTCCCATAATATTCCTGAAAAATTTCTATCAGACGCATGGGCCCTGTTTGGACGCATGGGCCCTGTTTGGACGCATGGGCCCTGTTCAGACGCATGGGCCTTATTCAAGCGTCTGGCCTTGTACTTGGCTATCCTGAGCAAACTATGTAGACGGTTGGATACTATTCAGGCGCATGGGCCTACACTTGGTCGTTTTCACCTTAAACGTATGGAACTATTCGGACGGTTTGGACACTTAGGCGTTTGGGAAGTTCCCAGACGCATGGGCCCTGTTCAGACGGTTGAGCCCTGTTCAGACGCATGGGCTCACTTAACTTTTTCTAAGGCAATTTCAGACGCTTGGGGGTACTGTTTAGGCGGTTGGGCATCAAATGTTCACTTAAACATCATAAATCAGTCCCAGTTCATTCTAAATCGACATCCAAGCTTAGTTATATCATCTAAGCATCAAAACATACACACATCATGATAATAATATCAAATGCACCCAAATCACACCCACCCACATTCACATTCAAAATATACTTACGGGTGTGAAACTCAATTTTATAGAAACGTACATATATGCATTTTCCAGCCCTAAAATTGTTCAAAACATGTTTAAAAAGGGGTTCTAGAACCCACCTTAGTTGTTTTTGAGCTTATACCCTTCTCTTGAGTTTCTCAGACGTTCCTAGCACCTAAAACACACATACACACACACACATCCGAACACAAATCACATTTATAAGCATACTACCAAGTCTAGAATCGTCTAAACATCAAAACTCGAGAATTCTTACCAAAAACTTCGAATCTTCCTTGTTTCTTCTAAAATTTCCGAGAATTCTTTGCTCTTCTCTTACTCTCTCTCTAAAATCCGATTGATAGGTGAAAAGTAACATGGCATGGGCGGCCATGTTGCTTTATTCACCAACCTCCCAAAGTTTTGTCCTTTTGGACACTTTTAACCCCTTAACTTGGGTTGACTTGCATTTCCTTTCTTTTCCTTTGTTTCCATTCTTTTTTCTTTATTTCTTTAAAAGAGTAACCAATGTTGGGTTTGTTAGAACATAAATCATAGTTTAACCATTTAAACTTTCTGAAAACGCAGCGGAAGTTTAGCATTATAACTTTGTTTATAAGCTGAAAAATATGTTCATGAGATGACCATATTGATGTATAAAACAACCCAAAGAACAAAGGATCATTTATGTGAATTAAGGGATTCACTAGGGTATCTGATGCCCTATAGGATTGCATGATGCCATTGAGAAAGCTGTGTCACCCGTTGTATAAGGAACAGTGTCAGCCTGTGAATTGTTCATCGACAGCAAAGTACGCATAGCAAATAAGAAGAATGGGAGATCGAAAGCAAAAGAGAAAGGATAAATTTGGTTTGGGTCACCAAATAAGCCGATTTACCTTTCTTGTCAGTTGTTGGGTTTGCCAGAGGGTCATTATTCATACATAAAGAATATCAAACAGGGCTAGCAACTTTACGCAAGTTGATGGCTATGTTTTTCAAGCATTAAAGCTGAAGGTTCTCAGTGATGCTCTGAGCTCAATGATTATGACGCTGAGCCTTTGCTCGAATATTGTTACGTTTCTTTAAATTTTAGTGATTGCACTCTACATGGCATAATTGAGGCCGCAGGTCCTGGTTAAATGAACATTGATCATGTGCATGGGTTGCCGATGGAGATAGTCAAAGAGGGACCAGAAGTCGTAAGATGATGAATGATGTAGAGCGATAGGATTCTAGGTGAGGGACTGGAAAGGAGATGAGACAGCATTACCCGCGCTTGTTCGAGGAATAACAGATTTCGGGGACGAAACCTATATAAGGGGGGTGGACTTGTAACACTCGGAAAATTTTCTAAGCAAGCCAAATACTAATAATGGGCTTAGACGAGACCTTTTAATAAAAATAGGATGGTTATGGGTGTTAGACCGAGTTAACTCTTCGGGTCATGAGCTTGACGAGTTTAAGGTCCCGGGAACGCCCAATGTATATATAGACGGATCAGCTGAGCAACTCTCATTTGCACTCAACACCCAGTTTTTAGAGAGAGAGTGTAGAGAGAGAAAGTGTCGGATCGAGGCTCGTTGGTCAAGAGATCGAAGATTTGTGTTCGTGGGCTTCCAAACAACAAGAATTCAGGTAAGAAACATCGTTTAATTGTCCGTTTTGGTGAAAAACCCGGATTCTAGTTTTTGGGTTTTTCAAAGTGGCAAGAATCGCCCAAAAACCCACGTTTTTATGTAAGAAAACATGTAAAAAGCTTAGATATAGGCTCCTGGATGATAACCCAAGGTTTGGGTGTAAAAGATCAAAGATTTGGGTTAAAAATGGGTTGGTTCGTAATTTTCAGCTCGTTCAGCGAACCTAAGTATTTATCCAGCGAACCTATGTATTCGTCCAGAGAATCTAGCAGAGAACCTAGCAGAGAATCTAGCAGAGAATCTATCAGCGAATCTATAGATTCTCTGGTAGATTCACTGACATTGTCATCCAACGAAAGTTGGGCGAAACTGGCAGCAAAGATGCTAGAGAATCTAGCAGCGAATCTAGCAGAGAATCTATCAGCGAATCTAGCAGCGAATCTAGCAGCGAATCTAGCAGCGGAATTAACTCCTTTGAGTTTTAACTTATCTGCAGGTGGTGTAGTGCAACCATCTCTTTTAAAGCTTGATTGAGAAGCTACTCATCGAGTACGGTGAGCCCATTCGCTTAGTGTTCAGTCGCATGCTGGCCAGGTGACTGAAGAGTGCCCAATCGCCCAAGTAAGTTGTTATGCATAAGGAGAGACATAGTTTGATTACTGGCCTTCGGGAAAAGAGTAAGGGTAAGTAATGATGTGATAGCTCCTGTTGGTACATGAGAGAGGACTGTCGAGGCTTAGAAGTTACGTTGGGCACGATGACGATAGTGTTGCATGTATATGCTTGAGGTATGTATGTTAAGTATGATGTTGCCATAATAGATGGTGAATACTGATGATTTGTAATGCCGATGTTCCTTGCTTCGATGTATGTTTATCATTCCGTATCTTTACGTGTATTGTTTATGAACGAATGAAAAGTATTAATAACGTAAAGTGAAAGATAATAAAAGAGGAAAACGATGATTGAATGAATCATTAATGAACGAATGAAAACATGAGAGACTTACAAGCGAAGTGTACCAAAGTGCATGGCTCTAAATGCCTCAAGCTCAACCGCGTGAGGTTCAGCTAATCTTTAAGGGTGCACGTAGAGGTTCCAGTCTTGTGACTGACCTTCAGTGTGGTACATGGTGTATAGTAGGTACCCATATGGTGGGGGTGTAGTATGTCACAGGTACCCACATAGTGGGGTGTAGTATGTCATAGTTACCCCACTTCGGTGGGGGTGATGTTACCCACTTCAGTGGGGTTGTAGTTACCCACTTCGGTGGGGGTGATGTTACCCACTTCGGTGGGGGTGTAGTTACCCACTTCGGTGGGGGTGATGTTACCCACTTCGGTGGGGGTGTAGTTACCCACTTCGGTGGGGGTGATGTTACCCACTTCGGTGGGGGTGTAGTTACCCACTTCGGTGGGGGTGATGTTACCCATTTCGGTGGGGGTGTTGTTACCCGAGTTATGTTTAACTTTGAGGGCGTGGCATAAAGCCAAGCATAGTTATGAGGTGAGCGACTTTGTGTTACAACAGACTCGGATGGAGTTCAATCTCTGTGATTGACTCGTTTGGGATCTTGGTCGCGTATCCCGGTGCCGTGTCAGTCTTCGGACATGAGTCGGGGGTTTGTGAGCAGGCCCCGACACAACATCAGCTTCCGAGCATGAGTCGAGGATATTAACTGGGACAGGATCTAGATGGATGAGTATAGGATCGCATGCTCCGGTACTGTGTCAGTCTTCGGACATGAGTCGAGGGTTTGTGTGTAGGCTCCGACACAGTATCAGTCTTCGGACATGAATCGGGAGTATTGCGTGAATTGATGAATGAGAGAAATCATTGTGAAAGAAAGAACGTAAGAAACGAACGAAAGTTAATGAACGCAATGAAAGCTAAAGAACGAACGAATGATGATAATGAACAGAAGGAACATAGTGGTAACGCATGAAACGGGGTCCTTGCCACTCAACCTCAGTAATCATGGCTGTGTGCCATGACGAGGGTAAAGTGTGACCGGACCTAGATAGAAGTGAAAGATAGAGGATGTATGAAAGTAATGAACGTACGAATGAATGTATTAAATGTAAGGATAAACGTAATGTACGTATGAACGAAGGTAACGAATGTATGAAAGAAAGAAAGAAACGTACGAGCGAAAGAAAGAGTCTATGAACGAACGTGAATGTTAACGACGAACGGTACACGAATGAAAGCTAACGAATGAATGATGAAGATAATAATATTATCTACGTGTACGTATGTTGTGTGATCGTATGTATGTAAAGAACGGTTTTAAAGGAAAGAAAAGTATGTTTTTAATATAAAACTAGAACTCACTCAGCAACGCTGACTTTGATGTGTTTCCAGTTGGCAGTAGTGTTGCTGGGGATGGCACGAGGCGGCTACTCAGCTCTTTTGGGATGGCATTCTTTTGTTAATGTTTTTGTATTGTAATGCAAACAAACGATATTTTGTAATGAGGGTTGTATACTTTGCAAAAGCATTTATATTAAAATGAAAAAAAAAGTTCTTTTACTGATTCCGTTGCGATGATTTAAATAATAGTATGATTTATGTGCGATGAATGACCAGCTGTGAGGTGCCCGGGAATGGGGCCTTACACTCCATAACTCCTTCATCTCAGTCGGAGCCAATCGATACGGTTCCTTAGCGACAGGTTGAGCACCGGGTATCAAGCCAATTTGAAATTCGATTTCGCGGTCTGGTGGCACTCCCGATAAGTCCTCTGGAAATACATCAGGAAAGTCACACACCACCAGTACATCGGACAATTGTGGTGTTGGCGTGTCTACATTCTTCACGTAGGCCAAGTAAGCACTACATCCACGCTGCATGCACTTTCCGCCCACCACCATCGAAATCACATTCGGAATCATCGTAACCCGATCGCCGTATATTGTCACCGGACTTCCGCCATGCGCCGTCAGTCTTATCATCTTCTTACGACACACGATATTCGCTTCATATGTTGCTAACCAATCCATCCCTAGTACTACATCAAATCCACCTAGGGGCATCACATGTAACTTAGCAGCAAACCTATGACCTTCTAGTTCTATGGCGCAGTCCTCTATCACATCAGTAACTCTAGTGGACTTACCAATAGCAGTTTCTACGTCAAAGGGCTCATCAATGCATTTACTACTAACAGGCAGTTTAGCACAGGAAGTAGCAGAAATAAAACTCCTACTAGTACCAGAATCAAATAATACAGAGGCAAGAGTTTGATCTACTAGAAATGTACCTGACATAACATCAGGGTCCGTCCTAGCCTCTTCCCTGGTCATGGTGAAAGCTCTGACACTCGCCTTCTGCCCTTCAGTTCCGGCCGTCTTCTTTGCTCCGGAACTCTCCGCCCTCGGCCCCCTGCAGTCCCTGCTCATATGGCCCTCCTCGTCGCAGGTATAACACCTCAGCGCACACTTGAAACACACGTTGATCCCCATCCTGCACTCACCCGTATGCTCCTTCCCGCACTTGCCATACTTCTTGGGTCCAAGCTTGACGACCCATCCTACGGTCATCCATTCTCATCTTCTTGTTGCTCAGGACGAAACCACCACACCCGAACCGTTTTCCGTTCCAGTTCCGGTCACCACCACAGCCTTCTTCACCTCCACAACCGTCACCTCCCTCTCATCATAGAGCCTCCCGGCCAATCCACTGCTGACCTAAAAGTGCTTGGTCGGGCAGCGATCAAGTGCCTACGAATGTCAGCTGGCAATCCCTGGATATACCGATTGATCTTTCGGGACACCGGTGTCACTTGATCCAGTACCAGTCTCACCATCTCGTTGAATTTGGTGGTGTACTGTTGATGGGTCTTGGTTCCTGCTTCGAGTGTAGGAACTCCCTCTCAATCTTATCGAGTTCCCTGTGAGGACAAAATTCCTTAATCACCAATTGCTTCAGCTCCTTCCATCGCATCTTCCCGATGGCTCTGGCACCCTCAGCTTGGGTAATGTTGTCCCACCAACACACGCTTAGTCAACAAAGGAGTGAGTCGCGAACTTCACCTTCTGGTCTTCCCGGCACTCGCTGATCTCCAATATTGCTTCCATCTCCCTCACCCAGCGGTGAGCGGCAACTGCATCGCCATTGCCATCGAAAGTCGGGGGCTTGCACCTCTGGAATGCCTCATAACTGCATCCCTTGGTTGTCACCCCTACTGCATCATCCTCTTCCTCGTCGGACACTACCGTCTCAGGCTCTGGTCACTCAACCTCCCCTTTACTTCCCTTGTCCACTGATCCCTTCCTATCCTCTTTCTCCTTTATCTCCTCGCTTCTCACAGCCCTAATGACTTCATCACCACAGACGGTAAAACTGTCTGCATGACCTGGTGTACTTCATCAGCGATCGCCTCCCTAGCTGAGGCGTTCAGACCGGAATTCTTATTCTCCATACTCTGACAATGAACCTCAGGGTTCTCATGAGTCATCTCAGGAGCCTTAGCACTGCTCCTAGTCACACGCGGTCGACCTCCGCCTCTAGAAGCCTTGGAAGATTTCTTCCCAGCCAGTTCCTAAGCACTATAAGATTCAAACACTAACACAATCATTCAAAGTAATAGCTCAGTTTATGTTAAGTATAGTAAGTCCCTAATGACAGTGGCCAGTTGTGATTAACAACTTACTTTACTCTTCACACCCCAAGTATTTCCTATCCTGGCTATATCAGTATCTAAATCTACTAAGATCACATAAGTCAAATAGCACACGCACATAATACTGATTAACTTTAAGGAAAGAAATACCTGATAGCACATAGTTACTCGGGCTGACATCCCTCCTTCTGTCCCATTTTCACTTTAAGTTTAGGTTTCTTTTGAAATTATTTACCCATTTCACTTAAACTTTGGCTCTGATACCAACTTGTAAGGCCCCGTTCCCGGGCATATCACAGTTGGTCATCCATCGCACATAAAACATACAGTTATTTTAAACGTCGCAGCGGAAATTAATTAAAATCATTTCATATATATATAAACGACGACTTTTGCAAAGAAATGCAATACGGTTAAAGTTACAAAATACTGTAATTGCACTACATCACAAAAATATCATTCTTATTCTAGTGGATGCCATCCTAAAATGCTAAGTAGCTGCCCCGTGCTATCCTCAGCAACTATTACCTGCCAACTGGAAAACACGTAAAAGTCAGCGTTGCTGAGTGAGTTCTAGTTTTATAAATAAAATACTTCACTTTTCATTTCAAACCGTTCGTTACTTTCATATGTGATCACACGTCATACGTACACTTAGGTAATAGAATTATTATCTTCATCATCGTTCATTTCGTACTTTTATCATTATCTTTCCGAGTCTTTTGCGACAACAAAGTCGCTCACCTCATTAGCAACCTCACGGGTTGCACGTCTTCCGAGTCTTTTGCGACAACAGAGTCGCTCACCTCATTACCAATCACAAGGATTGCATGTCTTCCGAGTCTTTTGCGACATAGAGTCGCTCACCTCATTGTCAATCTCAAAGATTGACCCTGTGTGCATCCTTCGGGGTAGCTAACCCGTATCACAGTTGAGCTAACGAAAACAACTCCGTGCACCTCTTTACATCTGCTTGCAAGAATTTCGTTCATTCATTTACGTTCCACTTTTCTTTATTCATTAATCTTTCACTTGATTAATAATAATAATTTCTGTCTCGATCAAGAACATACCAAGTAAAGTCACACAATAACAATATTAATAACATTAATGATAGGGTTAACAAAAATATTAATATTAATAATATTAATAGGGAATCATAAAAAAAACAATCATAATCATGCTTGGAATCAAGCATTTTAATAACCCTAGTCAACTGTCGTGACAAACCCTAATTGCACAGACTCCCATAATATTCCTGAAAAATTTCTATCAGACGCATGGGCCCTGTTTGGACGCATGGGCCCTGTTTGGACGCATGGGCCCTGTTCAGACGCATGGGCCTTATTCAAGCGTCTGGCCTTGTACTTGGCTATCCTGAGCAAACTATGTAGACGGTTGGATACTATTCAGGCGCATGGCCTACACTTGGTCGTTTTCACCTTAAACGTATGGAACTATTCGGACGGTTTGGACACTTAGGCGTTTGGGAAGTTCCCAGACGCATGGGCCCTGTTCAGACGGTTGAGCCCTGTTCAGACGCATGGGCTCACTTAACTTTTTCTAAGGCAATTTCAGACGCTTGGGGGTACTGTTTAGGCGGTGGGCATCAAATGTTCACTTAAACATCATAAATCAGTCCCAGTTCATTCTAAATCGACATCCAAGCTTAGTTATATCATCTAAGCATCAAAACATACACACATCATGATAATAATATCAAATGCACCCAAATCACACCCACCCACATTCACATTCAAAATATACTTACGGGTGTGAAACTCAATTTTATAGAAACGTACATATATGCATTTTCCAGCCCTAAAATTGTTCAAAACATGTTTAAAAAGGGGTTCTAGAACCCACCTTAGTTGTTTTTGAGCTTATACCCTTCTCTTGAGTTTCTCAGACGTTCCTAGCACCTAAAACACACATACACACACACACATCCGAACACACAATCACATTTATAAGCATACTACCAAGTCTAGAATCGTCTAAACATCAAAACTCGAGAATTCTTACCAAAAACTTCGAATCTTCCTTGTTTCTTCTAAAATTTCCGAGAATTCTTTGCTCTTCTCTTACTCTCTCTCTAAAATCCGATTGATAGGTGAAAAGTAACATGGCATGGGCGGCCATGTTGCTTTATTCACCAACCTCCCAAAGTTTTGTCCTTTTGGACACTTTAACCCCTTAACTTGGGTTGACTTGCATTTCCTTTCTTTTCCTTTGTTTCCATTCTTTTTTCTTTATTTCTTTAAAAGAGAACCAATGTTGGGTTTGTTAGAACATAAAATCATAGTTTAACCATTTAAACTTTCTGAAAACGCAGCGGAAGTTTAGCATTATAACTTTGTTTATAAGCTGAAAAATATGTTCATGAGATGACCATATTGATGTATAAAACAAACCCAAAGAACAAAGGATCATTTATGTGAATTAGCAAGCTATGAACATATGTAAAATTACATAAAATCACAGCTTCATTGAGCTATGAAACTACCTTACGGCAGCAGCAAAAGGTCGACCAAAAGAAGGTTGAATGATGTCCAAAATTCAGCCAAGACTTCAAGGATAGAAGTCCTCAAGCTAGTATACCCCAACTGACTGGTTTGAGAATGATATTCTCTGTTGATGTGAATCAACAAGGATCGAATATGTTGATTGAGTCAATGATTGAGAGGCGGAATCAAACAATCAATGAACATTAAACACTTGAAATACTCATAAATGCACTTGTATTGATTATCTGAACTGTTACAAAGTAATGCTAGGGTTTAGCAAGCTACAGTAACAATGCAAGACAACCTCGGATGAAACAAAGAATAAGAGGTGTCAGGAGTTTTCAGGTACAAAGTCTAAAGTCTCAAGAGTCACCTCACATACGAGGATTCTGATCTATTTATAGGCTGACTTACAGCTTGTACAAAATGACTAAACTACCCTAACTGTACAGGATAGATTGTCTTCATACGCATTTGTTCTTAGTAATCCGCATTTGTTAATGCGGATGAGTAAGTCTTCATCAGCATTAGTCTTCTATTCTTCCGCATTGGTGTTTGGTCATCAGCATTGACAAATGCGGATGAACAAACACAGCGCATTTGTTACTTAACATCCGCATTTGTTAATGCGGATGAACAAAAGTCTTGTCTGCATTTGTCGGTTGTCCGCATTAGTTAATGCGGATGAACAAATACTTGTCAGCATTTGTTCTTGTGCATCCGCATTAACAAATGCGGATAGCCGACACTTGTATTTTCTTGATCCGCATTTCTTCTTGGACTTGGGGAGATTTCCAGCAGAACAACCATCCACCTCTTGAATTAGCATGTATGATCCTTTCAGGGTCCAACAATACTCCCCTAAGGATTATACAGCCTATGTACTTCAAGGGTTTAAGGGTGGATGAGGTTGTGAAGATTCTGCTGGGTCTTGTGCAGCAGGAGGATTAGTGTATGAGGGATCCACAAGAGACTTGATCATGTTGGAGAAATCTTGTGCTTCACGTAGTTTTTCCTTGTTCAGAACATGGATCTTCATATGTCTCATATTGTGCAATGCCTCAATAGGCATCTTCCTCAGTGAGATGGGCTCCCAGATGGCTACGGTTGACAGACCATCTCTGTGAATTAGGAGATACCCATCCACGTCTACCTCAAGTTTAACAATGTTCCCAAACTGCAAGGGAGTCTTGTTCCTCATTCTCTGATCTCTCTTTCTTTGTACTCGATCATAGGCCAACTTCAGGAGTTTAATGCACTTTAAAAGAAGAGCAATCAGCTTCACCCAACTTGTTGCTGATCTCCCTGAAGTGCCTTGTGAATATGTATTGGATGTATGACTCATCAAGCAGCCTGACCTCATATCCACTGAACAATCTGATTTCTGATCCTTCCTTTCCTCCCCACTTCCTTTCAATCACCATCTCATAAGTCTTCTCATCATAAAACACATTTGAGATTGGTATAGAAGTGTGAGTACCAGCAACCACTTTTCTTTTCAATGATTCAGTGGGTTTCACTCTAAGCTCAGGAAATACCACTTCCTCTGCTGGTTTTCTTTGTTTCTTGTCAAGGGGATTGACAAATGATTTATCTTTTCTCATGCAAATTGCCTTTAAGGACTTGAAGTTGTCAGTTCTCTTGAACATCCTTAGAATGTCCTCAAATTCATATCCCCTGAACATTGCTGCATGGTTGATCAGTCTCAGATTAGCAAGTTCCTTCAGATCATGGATCTCCAGAGAGTTCACCAGAGCAGAGTACTCTGTGAAGAATTGGACTAGTCCAGATACTCTCTTCACCATAAACATATTCCAGTCACTGTCATACTTCCAAGCAATGATTTTCTGATCAGTTTTTCCTTTGGGAGTAGACACACCTCTGATCATCTCAGCAGTAGTTAACCCTTCATGTAGTTCAATCTGAGATGGTTCAGCAAACCACTCTGGGTATTTGTGAAGAATGGGTGCCAATGAGTCATGATCTCTTTGAGTAAGGCTCATTTCTTGAGCAGAGATTCTTGTTCTTGGTTGCTGTCTGGGGATTTGTTCCTCCAGTTTCTTCATCTTATCTTTCTTCTCATTGATCAGCCTAAGGATAGCAGCCCTTAGGGAATTGGTCTTCATGTTCCCAAGTTTCCTTCTGGTGAATCCTTGAGCAGTCAGATATTCCTTCATTTCTTTGTCTGACATGCTATAGGGATCAGGAAACAAAGGTTGAGGAGGAGAAGCTGATTTAACTGTTTGTGTCTTCACCTCAGAAGCTTTGGGAGATTGAGTTTTCTCATACTCAGTTTCAATGGTTAGATCTAGTAGACTGTTCAACTTTTCTTCTTCAGCTACCATCCTTTCATATTCATCCCAAAGACTTCATCAGGGTCAAAACCATGGTCAATCAGAAATACGGCCTTTTTCATCAAATCGTCAGACTTGGCCTTTTCAATCTTTTCAGCAACATAAGGTTCTTCATTCACAGGGATTTTACTGATCACTGGCTTATCAACCATGAATCCACCTGGAATTTCACCTTCTTCTAAATCAATCATCTCACCCTTTTTCTTCATCAATGACTCGGCTTGTTCATGTTCTTCTAAGAATCCAGCAATGGCTGCTAGGCTTCTGGGGTCATCTTTTTGCTTTTTCATTTGAGGTTCTTCTTCTACTATTGGTCTTTTCCCCTTAGCCTTTTCAGATAAGTATTCCTTTTCTGGTGTATGTTTGAACTTCAGAAGATGGTTCAGCCATTTCAGCTTCTTTTGGCTGTTCTTCAGATTGTTGCTTTTCAGGACTGTGAACTACAGCAGCTGCTGATTCTTCTTCAAGTACTTGCTGTTCACAAAGCTTCTTAATCAGTCTTTTTGTTCTTCAGAAAGTGACACAGCAGGCACCAGTTGCATACTCAATTCCTCTTCAATTGGCACAGGAGATTGAGGTATAACAACAAAAGGCTCAGTCTTGTTCTTTGGTTCATCAAGAAATCCCAGAAGTCATCATCTATGACAAATTCTTCAGCAGAGAACATGTCAAGAGCATTAATCATTTCACTGAATTAGTCTCTTCAGTGTGAACTTCTTCTGGTTGACTTGAATAAATAATCATTTCCATGCTTGATGATTCATGTTTGGATCCACTTGGTTCTCCTTTCTTTTCACCCTTGGAGATTTCCATCCTTTTGTGTGGAGGTGAGTCATCATCACTGTCTTTGGATGACTCTGTCACTGTCATTCTTGTCATCATCTCTTTTCCTCTTGTCATGGCTTTTATCTCCTTCATCTTCCTTATCTTTTTCAGCTTCTTGCTTTAACCTCACAAGCATTTCCAACTCTGAGACTCTTTTATTGAGAGCTTCTACTTCTTTTTCAAGGTCAAGGATGATACTGGACTGTTCTTCTATTATCTCTTCTTGATCCATCATGGCAATAGTTTGGATGTTCAAGGTGTCCACATGACCACTAATTTCTTCTCTTGAACTATGAAGAGCTACTTTCAACACTTTGATCTCTTCATCTTTACTTTTCTTTCCTTTTCATACGAATCTTTCACTTCTTTTAATTCCTTTTCCTTCTCATCCAGCTCCAACAATCTATCTTGTAGGACATTTGATCTCCTACTATGCATTTTCTCCAACTTGGCAATTTTCTGAAGTAGAGCTGAAATCATTTCATCCTTCTCATCAGGCTTGTTTACTCCTGTTCAGCATAACTTTCTGAAGGAGCAGCCTCTGATGTTTGTTGCCGTACAGGCATCTTTATGGTATGATCCTCCTCATCAGGTGATGATTTGGATTCTTCCGATGAGCTAGTAGAATCACCAAACCTTGTGGTGCATCCGTAGGTGGAGATGGGATAGGTGTATAGTGAGTGGGAGAATGGATGGGTTGAGTGATTGGTGAGTGACTGGAGACATGTGGGGAGATATTATGTGTTGTGTTTGAGGAGAAGGAATTTGTGATCTGGGAGGTGATGGTATTGGACGTTGAATAGATGATGAGGCTATATCGGCTTCATGAACATAAGGATCAGTGTGAAGATCACCACCTACATCACCTTGTGGTGACACTGATCCTGGTCTCTCTTCAGTGGTAGCAGCATGCTCATCAACATGTTGTTGAAATTGAGCAGCTTGCGCTTCTTCATGAATAGGCTCATTAGCAGGAGCCTCTTGAACATGTTCTTCTTCTTGATTTATCTGCTGTTGCATCCAAGGCAGCAGAGGAAAGAAGCTCCACTGTAGAAGTTCCTAGGATCTCTCTTCTTGATATACTTGTAGGACTTTGCATTATAGTGAGGAATGTCCATCACTGGTCCTGTAGGCACAATATCTGGAAATGCTTCATTGATGAAGCATTGAATGAATCTTGGGTACATCAAAAACATGTGTCTTCTGCCTTCTTGGATGTTGGATACCAGTCCATTGAATATGTAGGCTGACATGTTGAATGGCTGGTTGGTGCATAAGGCACATATGGCAGATGATGTGGTCACTGGGATGTCATTCCATCCAGTTTTCCTCTTGGATAAGCAGTGTTGAAACATGTGAATTAAGAACCTCCATTGCAGATCTACCAATCCCTTTACTATCTGCTTTCCTTCATATCCTCCCTCATAACCAATGTTTGCAAAGAAATTCATGATCTCATCATCTTCAAGCTCTAGAGGAGTGTTTGCATCATCTCAAACTGCAGACACTGTCTCACTGTTGCTCAGTAACAACTAGAGTGTGATCATCAGTTATTCTTCCAGTTAGAGTCCTCATACCATTAACTTCAAGAACTTGGGCTGTTCCCCAAAAAGACCTGATGAGAGTCTCATAAATGATGGGTCTGACAGTCATGGCATATGCAACTCTAGTGGTTAGAAGAAATCTAATCATATCTCTTAAGTCATCTGCTTCTGCTACATCAGGGTCTAGAAATCCGCTGACATTATGGAGTTTGCTCCATGTGAGATTAGCCATTATGTCCTGCAGTCAAGGCATATGAATTAGAATAATGCATAACACCTAAGAACTTGTTCATCACTGTTTGACTTTATTGGTCAAAATTGTTGTTTCATGTGCAAAGATTCTGAGTAATTTTGAATCATCAGAAGTGTGTGCATAATTAATCTCAATGAGTTCATTTTCTTGATTACAACACATTTTGTGCTTTGATATATCTCTTTACTTCACCATTTGGATTTCGACATTTGCACTCTACGCACAGACGTAATTATTAAGAGAAAACTGAATCTTGAGGTTTTTTCTGAATAATCAGTGAGCATTTGTCGAAATTATCAAGGGTTTAAGAGCATTTTGATTATTTTACAACTGATTCATAACCTAGGTTACTAAGTTCGATTTGATGTAACAGTTCGACAGTTAGGGTTACACGCAATTCAAATTTTCACCTTTCTTGATACTACTTGAGTCGTGAATCAAGAGGAGTTGATTTTGAAGAAGCAAACTTGAGTTTTTGATTAAGAATCAGAATGTCGATGGTGAAGATGAACAGTATTTGAAGAAGATGAACAGTGTTTGGGTGGCACTCGTCTCACTTTAAGTCTCTCAGAATTTGAAAAGTATTAAATGATCCTTTGATTTTGATTTATATAGACCATTTAATAAGATTCTGAGAATTTGCTAAGTTTTAGATCCACTGTGACAAATGCGGTTGAGAAAATGTCTCTCCGCATTTGTGCACTGTTGCAAATGCGGAAGAGAAAAGTCTACCCGCATTTGTGCACTGTTGCAAATGCGGAAGAGAAAGGTCTACCCGCATTTGTGTACTTGCAAATTCTAGATGTCTATCCGCATTTGCGCACTGTTGCAAATGCGGAAGAACAAATTCCAATTTTTTTTTTTGGCAAATGCGGCAATGTGAAATACAATCCGCATTTCTTCAATTTGATCTAATAAAGAGGAGTGTAAGCACATCAATTTTTATTGTGACAAGAGTTCAATCAAGTTTAAGTGTTTTTCTCAGCCATTCAAAAGAAATGCGGCTGAGGAAAAACAAATGCGGATGAACAAAAGATTTGTCCGCATTAGTTTGCACTTGAACCTTGTGTTTCAGTTCACAAAACCTTTACCTGCATTGGTTGAATGCATGGGTTACCTTCACCCGCATTAACCAATGCACTTACCCGCATTAAGTTTTGAACTTAATGTTTTTGCTCTGAATGGTTTTGGATGAATTTTCTCTGATGCTTTATGAAGTGATGTCTTTGACATTGTGGATATTTGTTGTTGCTTGTTTCTTATGAAGTTTGACTGATGTCAATTTTTGCTTGGATTTACTTGTTCATCATTTGTGAACCAAGTTTCCCATTGTTGACTGTTCCTTTACTTGTTCATGAGGATGTATCTGTTGCATCAGTTGAGATATTATGATATAACTTCTACACCAACAAGACATTGTGCACATTTGTATTTTCTGATTTTTGAGAAAGGAAACATTTGTACAGAAAGATCAAAATTTTAAAATTTCTCCCCCTAAAGTTTGTATCCATAATAGATAGAAACTTTTAAGGATTTGAAAAATTTTGAAGGGAACACATTTTTTTTTTTTGATTTTTGTGTTGTAATCAGTACAAGAAGTTGAGTTATACCTTCTTTGGGATCATAACAATCATACCTTTCACAGATGCAAGCAATTTTTATAAACCAAACATAATCATGAACCTATTGATTGCAGGTATGTTTGTCCTCTTAAACTCATGCTTGATTAATAGTTAGATGCCAGTGATTTTATCATGTTTTGAGTTGATTAGGTATTCAACATGTACCTCACACTCAATAACATGGCAAGGTCAACTGTCTGCATGTAATGCATGGTAGAACTTTCAACAGCTTACATGACCAAGTTACTTAAGTTATGACATCTCATTTACTTGATCCTCATTGGGATTCTTTTATTTGATCCTTTTATGAATTTGATCCACATTGGGATTCTTTTAACTTCACTTGGAAGGTGATCTCTAAGGATTCTTTCTTTCATTCTCTTTGGAATTTTTTTTGTTTAAATTCATCCACATTGGATGTGTTCCACTTTGGAATCTTTTAGGATCGTAACATCAACACTATGTGCTTGTCACTCCAGGTCTTTGCTCAGCAAAACAAAGGAGGAACTGATGTGAGTAAAGGAGATTCATAAGTCATCATTACTTGGGGTGTTTAGGTTGCTACACACACGCATTTAGATAAGTCATGCCTTACACATACTATGAGATGACAGCATCACAGTTGAAGACAGGCTTTAATTTATCACTGCATGTAGTTTCTTTCTCAAGTTGAGCCTACCAACATATCAAATAAGTCCAGTCAGTCATTTGAGTTTTCTAAATGAGCATAGTGAATGATATAGTGACTGTAATTATATCATTTCCCATAGGTTAAATAGTATACTTCCTGATCTGATTTTTTGAAATGTTGAATGTTTTTGTTGATTTTCATTTTACTCAAGATTAATCATGCCAATAGATTGGACTAGGAATTCAAATCTGGTTGGATCAAATGCCTTAGTAAATAAATCAGCTAATTGATGATCAGTGTGAACTTGCATCAATTTGATTAAACCTTTTTCAGCACAGTCTCTCAAAAAGTGATATCTAATTTCAATGTGTTTAGTTTTTGAGTGTTGTACTGGATTATTTGTTATGAACATGGCTGCTGTGTTGTCAATATGAATTGGGAGTGTGCAGAAAGTTAAAACCATAGTCAAGCATCTGGTTTTGAATCCAGAGAACTTGAGAACAGCATGCAGATGCTGCTATATACTCAGCTTCTGCTGTTGAGACAGATACATTGGTTTGCTTTTTGCACTGCCAGGATACCAGTCTGGGACCAAGAAATTGACACCCGCCAGAAGTGGATTTTCTGTTGAAGTTGCATCCCCCATAATCACTGTCAGTATATGCATAGAGATTGAAATCTCCTTCCTTTGGATACCATAATCCAAGAGCAGGCTTGCCCTTGAGATATCTGAATATCCTCTTGACTGCATTTACATGAGATTCCTTGGGATCTGCTTGATATCTGGCACACACACAAACACCAAACATAATGTCAGGCCTACTGGCTGTTAGATACATTAGTGAACCTATCATAGAACGATAGTGAGTCTGATCCACTGATTTGCCTTCAGGATCTGGTCCAATCTTCACTTTGGTATCCACAGGAGTTCTGATGGACTGACAGTCAGCAAACTTGAATTTCTTCAGCATTGTTTCCACATATTTTGATTGATTGATGAAGATTCCGTCAGCTGTCTGTTGGACTTGTACTCCAAGAAAGAAATTGAGTTCTCCCATAGCACTCATTTGGAATTTTGAATGCATGAGATCTTCAAAGTCTTTGCACAGAGTCTGGTTTGTTGAGCCAAAGATGATATCATCCACATATATCTGAACCAGCAGCATATCCTTTCCTTTTCTTTTTCTGAAGAGAGTCTGATCAATTTTTCCTCTCTCATATCCATTATTAAGAAGGAATGATGAAAGAGTCTCATACCATTTCCTTGGAGCTTGGTGAAGACCGTACAGGGCTTTGTCTAGCTTGTATACCCTGTGTGGATATTCTGGATCTTCAAAGCCAGGAGGTTGACTCACATAGACCTCTTCAGAAATCTTTCCATACAAGAAAGCACACTTCACATCCATTTGATAAACAGTGAATTTCATGGATGCAGAATATGCCAGAAAGATTCTAATGGCTTCTAGTCTGGCTACAGGGGCAAAAACTTCATCATAATCGATTCCTTCTTCTTGTGTGTACCCCTGAGCTACTAGTCTAGCTTTATTTCTAATGACAATTCCCCTGTCATCAGTTTTGTTTCTGTACAACCATCTGGTACCGATAGGATATTGTCCTTCGGGAAGATCTACCAGTTGCCATACTTCTTGTTTCTTGAATTGCAGCAATTCTTCCTGCATTGCTTCAATCCAACTGTTGTCTTGAAGAGCCTCTTTGATATTTTTGGGTACTGTTTGACATAAAAAGCATGAGAACAAGCAAATGTTGGCAATGCTTGATTTGCTCCTAGTCACCCTTTCATTTAGTTCACCAATGATGTCGTCAACAGGATGATTCTTGTGTATTCTTGTGGTTGGAATTGAGTCACCAGCAATGGTTACATCAAGATTGGAGACATTCAGTTCATCTTGGTGCGAGGCAACTTCTTCTTGTACTGTTGGGGAGTTGTGGAAGAAATCAAATTGTGTTGCAGTTCTTGCTTCAGTATCATCAGTGGGTTGATTACTTCCATCAGTTGAAGTTCTTTCAGTATCAACAGGAGGGATGACACGAGTTGGGTGGTAACTTCTTCTTGAGTAGTTGTTTCAATAGATGGCATCTCTGATGGAGAGGGTGTTGTACTTGGACCATCCTCAATTGAAGCACTTTGATGTTGAACAGAGTGTCTGATAGGATCAGCTTGTAAAGGAACTTCTTCATTTAGTTGCTCAGAAGAAGTTGGAGGAATCATTGGAAAATCACTCCTTCTTTCTGATAATGATGAATGTACAGCTGGTTGTGGATTTCCTGCATCAGACATGTGAAATTGGTCAAAAGACTTAGTGAATGAGTCAATATCAAATAACCAATCAGGACCATTAGCTGCTTGGGAAATGAATGTTCTTTGAATTGAACATTCGTTGATTCATCAATAATGTTTAATCTGGGATTAAACACTCTGTAAGCCTTTGATACAGATGAGTATCCTACAAAGAATCCTTCATCAGACTTAGATGAGAACTTTCCCAAATGATCCCGGGTGTTTAATATTGAGACTGGACAACCAAATGACTTGAAAAATCCAATAAATGGTTTTCTTTGAAAAATGAGTTCATATGGAGTCTTGTTACTTTCTTTGACAAGTAAGGTTCTATTTTGTACAAAGCAAGATGTGTTAACTGCTTCCGCCCAGAAGGTGATTGGCAGTTTAGCATCTGCTAGCATGGTGCGTGCTGCTTCAATTAGTGTTCTGTTCCTTCTTTCAGCTACCCCATTTTGTTGAGGAGTTCTAGCTGCACTAAATTGATGAGCTATGCCTTTGATTGCACAAAATGAACTCATATCTTCATTTTTAAATTCTGTCCCATTATCACTCCTGATTGTTTTGACTTTAAGATCAAGTTGATTTTCAATTTTTGTGATTAAATCTTTTATTAATTGGAACGTTTCATTTTTATGAAGTAAGAAGAAGACCCATGTGAATCTAGAAAAGTCATCTATGATCACCAAACAATATTGTTTCTTTCCCATACTCATAACATGAGTTGGACCAAAGAGATCCATATGAAGTAGTTTCAATGGAGTATTGTTGGTGTTCACCAACTTTAGTTTGTGAGACGACTTGTGTTGTTTTCCTTTGAGACATGCAGAACAGTGGTCAATGAAATGAAATTCTTTTGAGGTAAACCAAAAACATGATTTCCTTTAACCAGTCTGTTCATGTTTTTGAAATTTGTATGTCCCAGTCGTCTGTGCCAAAGTTGTGATTCATCAAAAGATGCTTTTGACAGAAGACATGTTTCTTCTTTTGGTGAAGTTGAGTTGAGGTTTATGACATAAGTGTTATTCTTTCTGGGTGTTTTCAAGACAACCCATTCTTCAGGAATAAGAAATCCTGGTCTCAGAATGTAGCAATGAGTGTCTGTGAAGTGAGTGGAATATTTCTTGTCACAGATCTGAGACACGCTGAGAAGATTGAAGTTTAGTTGTTCGCAGTAATTCACTCTGTCAAAGCTCAGCATTCCATTTGTCACAGATCCTTCACCTGTAATTCTACCTCCTTGTGAATCTCCTCCAAATGCCACTGTCGTTCCTTGAATGTGCTTAAAATCATGAAGGAGGGAACGGTCTCCAGTCATGTGTCGGGAACATCCACTGTCCACATACCATATACTGTTGGACCTGTGTGAATGACCCTACAAGCACAGAAAGAACTAGTTAGAATGTGAAACCCAAGCCATGATGGTCTTGGGCTTACCGTTTCTATCCATGATAGTAACCTGTTGGTATTTTCCTCTAACTGGGGCTTTGGTGGTGGGATCATGCTTGATGTATTTCTGAAACTTGATTGGTTTGATATATCAACTGAGGAATCAGATGAGTATTCAAACCTTTGATCCCTGTTTCTTTTCAGAAACTGGATTCGTTTTTTATTATCAAACTTGTTTCTTGGATTGAGAAAATCATTAGTTTGTCTGACCACTTGATTTCTATATCTTTGACTTCTGTTTGACATTTTCAGATTTTTCATGTATCATCAGATTTGGAAACTCTGTGATGAGAATGACCATTGATTTTATGTTTATCAAACATGATTGGTGAGATAGGCTTGTTTTGGGGTATCCTCTTTCCCTTTTGATTGAAGAAACAGTCAGACGTGTTGTGATTTGTCATATTGCAGACAGAACAGTATTTGTTGAAATAACAGTTCTTGGTGGTGTGATTGTTCATGTCACAGATGGAACAGTATTGATTATAAAAGCATTTGTCTGTTCTGTGATTAGACCTATCACACACATCACAACGCATGTGCTTGTTTCTAGCCACTGATCCCGGTGTTGAGGATTTAGTAGCTTTGACAGATTTTGAATTTGATTCATTCCGAGGTTTTGATGAGAATGCCTGATCAGCCTTGTTGGTAGATTGTTTCACAACACTACTGACTCTTCTTTCTTAGGCTGACCTCGCTTTCTCAATTGTTGTCTACATTCTTTTCAAGTTGATTAACATGCTCTTTGTTAAAAATATCAAAGCCAACCCTTGCTTTGATTTTGAAGTTTGTGGGTCTGAGTGAATTCTAGTTTTTGTGACTCGAACAACTTTTCTTTTAATGGAAGGGGAATCGTTTTCTGACTTGCTTGAATTTTTTGGAGAGTTTGTCTCACTGTCAGATCTGCTTTCAGCAGTTAGATTCACCTTATTAGTTGTTATATTCTTTTCCCTTGAAACTGCAGGGATGAATTTCACAAAAGGAACAACAGCCTTGGTGGGGCTAGTTGTTCTATTCACACTTACTGTCTTGTCTGAGCACTCCTTAATTTTAATGGGATGTCCTAACTTGATTTTATCCTCATTTGTTTCAATGTAAGCACTGGTCTGTTTTGAGGATTGGTGACTTGATTTACCATTGTTTTAGGTTCAATAGTGTTAGGCTCATTTTCTTGTTGGAGTGAAACAGATTCAGGCATGACAGTATAGTTATCATTGTATGGTGGTGGACACGAGTTGTATCCAATACCTGACATGTCTTTGGGATCCTTTTGTGAGTCAAGCATTTCTTGCAGCTTAACTGATGACTGTTGAAACTTTTCTAGTTTCAACTCAGTAAGATTGAGTTCAGTTTTAGATTGAGCTAACTTTTCAGTCAGTTGCTCATTCTCAGCTGCAAGAGAGTACTTTTCACCATGCAATTTCTCAATGTCTGAGATGAGAGACTTAATTTTAATTTCAAAGCCTTTAATTCTCTCTTAAGCATCTCAGATTTAACCTTTTCTTCTTTTATTTTATCAGCTAGTTTATGATTGTGCTCTCTATAACCTTGTACTTCATGAATGCATTTATCACTACAAAGGTTAGTTTTTACCTCAGTGGGCATGGGAGAAGGTCCATCATTGATGTGAGCCATGAGTGCATGATTTTGAAATTGAGGCTTCACTTCCTCTGCATACATGCTCCAGTCACATACTCCATCCTGCCTGATAACAAGAGCATTAGCTGATGGCTGATTGCTTCCATAAGCTTGATTGGTCAGTTGAGGTTGAGTCTGTTGTGATTGTTGCTGATGATGATATTGTTGGTTATAACTGTTGGAGTGAAAGCTTGCAGATGGCTGTGATGATGACTGGTTTTGTGGAACCCTTTGAGCATTGTGGTTTCTTCTAGGAGCAGTACATTCTCTTGAGAAATGGCCAGTCATACCACAGTTAAAACACTTCACTTTTGATTTATCGTATCCAAGCTTGGTGTTTTCATTCAGGTGAAGCTTTTTACCTTTTCTGAAAAATTTCTTAGCTCTCATAGCTATCATTGCCATTTGCCATTGCAAATCCATTTCCTCTACATCATCTGGATCCATTTCTTCTAAGTCTTCTTGTATCAGATGTGCAGATGTGAGTCTTCCTCCTAAATAGGCTTCAAAGCTTGCAACAAAAGCATTGTAGGTTGCTTTTTGTTCTTCAGATTTTGGATCATCAGGGGTGGTGTTGAAGCAGGTGGGGATGAGGTTGATGGCCTGCTTGGAGGTTGAGCTGCTATGAATCCAGTGGGTTTAGATTGATCCCTTGATGAGAGAAAGTCATCTTCTTCAGTGATGAAGGCATTCTCAACAGAGTGAGAATCAGTTGGAAACTTGTAAGCCTCCACAACTTTGGGTCCTCCAAGGTTTCTGCTTCTCTCATCTAGTTCCAAAGCTTCAATCTTGGCAATCATAATATCTAGAGTTGTGCTCTCTAGATCAAGAGTGTTCTTTAGCATGGTTACATTTTGTTTCCATGTTTCTGGAAGGCTATGTAACATCTTCTTGTTTAACTCCTTTGACTTGTAGGTGACTCCCATAATCTCTAGATCATTCACCAATTGCACAAATCTATGCAACTGTTTGGAGATAGACTCCCCTTTTGAGTGATGGAATGTCTCATACTGATTCACAAGCTTGTCTTTGTTGATTTCAGCCACTTCACTGCTTCCTTCACACATATTTTCAGGGCATCCCATACTGCTTTTGCAGTGCCATACTTTTCCAATCTCTTGAGCACATCCATTTTGAGTGCTTGAGTGAGTATGGAGTAAGCTTTGAGGTCAATCTTGATCTTCTTGTAATCATCGTCATCAAGAGTAAGGTCTTCAATAGGGATTCTTGCAGTCTTGTATAAAGCAGCTTGATCTGCAGATAATGTAACAGGGATGTGTGGGCCTTTGCAAATAGAGATCCAATAATCAGGATCAACACCTGTAACATAATTCATGAATCTGATTTTCCATTGTTTATATTCAGATTTATGCTTGAGCATGGGTGGTTTTGAAGCATGCCCAAGTTCAGAATAGTTATGTGAGTCCATGGTTAACTTTTTGTTTTAACTTGCTTAGATCTGGTTTTAACTGATTTTATGTTTGATTCGTCCAAGTAGTCCAAACTTAGTACTGTAACAAAGGATCTGCTGAGAATGTGTGTATTTCAGTGAGACTATTCTGAGTCTTGACTTTAGATGTTCTTGTTTTAATGAAAGTGCAACCTGAAACTGTTTTCGTTCGAAGAACAACTTTGGATGAACAGTAGCAGTTGAGTAGATCTGAGAGTATTTGGTTAGAATACTGAGAAGAGATGTTCGAAATCTCTAAGCAGCAACTCAAGCAACAGATCAATCGGGTTAAACACAGATCTGAGCAGATCTGGGTAATAACCGAGAGCCAAAGCTCTGATACCAATTGACTGGGTTTGAGAATGATATTCTCTGTTGATGTGAATCAACAAGGATCGAATATGTTGATTGAGTCAATGATTGAGAGGCGGAATCAAACAATCAATGAACATTAACACTTGAAATACTCATAAATGCACTTGTATTGATTATCTGAACTGTTACAAAGTAAATGCTAGGGTTTAGCAAGCTACAGTAACAATGCAAGACAACCTCGGATGAAACAAAGAATAAGAGGTGTCAGGAGTTTTCAGGTACAAAGTCTAAAGTCTCAAGAGTCACCTCACATACGAGGATTCTGATCTATTTATAGGCTGACTTACAGCTTGTACAAAATGACTAAACTACCCTAACTGTACAGGATAGATTGTCTTCATACGCATTTGTTCTTAGTAATCCGCATTTGTTCTTAGTAATCCGCATTTGTTAATGCGGATGAGTAAGTCTTCATCAGCATTAGTCTTCTATTCTTCCGCATTGGTGTTTGGTCATCAGCATTGACAAATGCGGATGAACAAACACAGCGCATTTGTTACTTAACATCCGCATTTGTTAATGCGGATGAACAAAAGTCTTGTCTGCATTTGTCGGTTGTCCGCATTAGTTAATGCGGATGAACAAATACTTGTCAGCATTTGTTCTTGTGCATCCGTATTAACAAATGCGGATAGCCGACACTTGTATTTTCTTGATCCGCATTTCTTCTTGGACTTGGGGAGATTTCCAGCAGAACAACCATCCACCTCTTGAATTGGCATGTATGATCCTTTCAGGGTCCAACACCAACCTCCTTGCAAACACACCTTCTTGTTAGGTAGAAAACACCAAGAACAACTTGAAAAACCAGCTCAAAAAACCCTTTCAGCTGCTGCTCAAAACCGTAGGATAGATAGAAAAAGAGCTGAATTCTTGATGTAGTTGCTGTCCTTAGATTGTGAGAAAAAGAGTGCTACTTATGCACTAGTTATGGAGACATTTGCATGTGCTTGTTCTTCCCAAAGGCATTAGTGGAGCATGCAAGTGCTTGTTCGTACCAAGAGAATCAAGGAAAAGAAAAACCTCACACATGCATGTGTGGGACGGTTTCAAGGATGAAACAAAAATGTTTTTCTTTTCCTTTTATTAAAACACACACATACACACATGTTAGTCTTTAACAATAACCATTTAATTGTATAAGTAGTATACTCTCATATTATTTGGTGTATAAAACTAATTTAAATAACACTCAAATAATATTATTGAACAAAATATCCTAATAAATGTTCCATCTCATATGCAACTTATTTAGAAAACCCATTTTAAATTGGTGTAAATATTTAATTGTATGATCATATCATAAATTAAATATTAATTGGTGTTTGCTAAGCTTGTTATTGGGTATAACCCGACTTCGATCATAACGTACTAACCACATCAATATTCTAAGTGTCTTGGGCACATAGAATCCTACAATCTCCCACTTGCCCAAGATTCATAGAAGATTGATGCAAGCAGTAAATACGCCTAACAACGGTTTACTACCCTTAATAGCATGACTTATAGCCATTCAATAACATCATCCTATTGCAAGTACCCTACTTGAAATGGTTTAGGTGAATCAATCATCTATCCTTTTGTTACAGGTGTCATGTTAAATCCAAGGACACAGAATGATCATTCCTTGTTGATTTAACTTAATCAGGCCTTAGACATCTAACTCTCAACGAATAAGAGGAACAAATTCCATCTTGACTACATACGTTTCTCACAAACACCTCGTGTTATACCTGAACATACCTTATGTACTGTCTACTATTTCAGGGCAGTGAAGGATTAGCTCAAGGTATAATACTGGTGAATATCAAAACCCAATATGTATCTCAGGTCGGAGGATACAAAATGATATTCGCCTTTACTCAAATTTACTTAAGATCAATCAATAAGATTCCATGTAGTAAAATTTGAGATGCGGGTTAGTCCAATATTTGTATCCCACAAATATCTATGAACCTTGGTAGCAACCCATTGCTCTATATTCATCCTTATGAATATCAACCAATCCAAGTTCATAATAATCTTACCCTCACACTTGTTCCATAAGTATGAATGACTACGGACATTTAGAGTAAATAATTTACTCATGGATTAAACATGCTAAATTGGAACATTAATTGAAACATTATAACCAAATAATTTTACTCAAATAATAAAGAGTTCCACATATTCAAATACTAAATTTGATCAAGTCTAATCACTAGAATATCGAAGTCCTAAGGCACAAGTGTGACTTTCATGCTTTGACCTATCTAGGAGCTTCGTGAATGGATCCGTAATGTTTTGATCGGTATGAACTTTACGAATACATATCTTCCTCTTTCAACTTCATCCCTAATATAGTTGAATCTCCGTTCAATGAGTCGAGTCTTTTGATGAGCACGAGGTTCCTTGATTTGATCAATAGCACCTTTGTTGTCACAAAAGATCTCTAGGGGTCTTGAATGGTAGCAACAAGCCCTAGATCAGCAATGAACTTCCTAAGCCACGCAGCTTCTTGAGCTGCCAATGAAGCGGCGATGTATTCTGATTCTGTATAGATACTGCCACTACATCTTCTTTGAGCTCTTCCAAGAGACTGCTCCTCCATTCATAATGAAGACATATCCCGACTGTGATCGAGAATCATCTCGACCAGTTTGGAAACTCGCATCCGTGTAACACTTTACAACGAGCTCCTCCTCACCAGATCCATATATAAGAACATATCCTTAGTGTTTCTAAGGTATTCAAAATACTCTTAACAGCCATCCAATGACTATTACCAGGATTCTGTTGATATCTACTTGTCATGCTTAGAGCACATGACACGTACGGTCTAGTACATATCATTGCATACATGATGGATTCTATAGCAGATGCATATGGGACTCCATTCATTCTTTCTTGTTCAACCTTTGAACTAGGGCATTGAGATGAGCTCACTATAGTCCCCTTTTGAATAGGTACCAAACATTTCTTAGAATTCTCCATCTTGAACCTTTTCAAGATCTTTTCAATGTATGTACTTTGGTTTAAACCTATTAAACCGCCTTGATCTATCCCTATAGATCTTTATTCCCAAATATAGGTGGCCTCACCAAGATCCTTGATGGAAAAATAGCTTCCAAGCCAGGTTTTTACACCTTCCAAGGTTGGAATGTCGTTTCCAATTAGTAGAATGTCATCGACATATAATACAAGGAAAGTAATAATGCCCCCACTAGCTTTCTTATATACACAAGCTTCATCAGCGTTTTTGATGAAGCCAAATTTCTTTACTTCATCATCAAAACGGTGATTCCAACTTCTTGACGCTTGTTTCAATCCATAGATTGATTTCTTTAACTTGCATACCTTGTTAGGATGTTTTGGATCGACAAAACCTTCAGGCTGTTTCATATGGACATCTTCCTCAAGATATCCATTAAGAAAA
The DNA here is from genome assembly GCA_024085815.1 of Flaveria linearis. Lineage (NCBI taxonomy): Eukaryota > Viridiplantae > Streptophyta > Magnoliopsida > Asterales > Asteraceae > Flaveria > Flaveria linearis. The sequence continues at coordinate 373,665 of CM044018.1, read as the reverse complement.
GCGGTTTTGACATCCATTTGCTAAATCTCATAGTCATAATATGCTGCTATGGCAAACAATATCCTGATAGACTTTAGCATTGCCACAGGCGAAAAAGTTTCATCATAATCAACCCCTTGAGTTTGAGTGAAACCTTTTGCTACAAGTCTAGCTTTATAGGTATCCAAGTTTCCATGCATATCGGTTTCTTCTTGAAAACCACTTACTTCCAACAATCTTAGACTTAAGAGGTGGTGTAACCAATTCCCAAACTTGGTTATCATACATGGATTGCATCTCAACGTTCATGGCTTCTTGCCATTTGTCAAAATCAGGTTTTGACATTGCCTCATGGTATGTGGTTGGTTCATCCGAATCTACCACATAGCATCCATCCATGAAAAATCCATATCTCTCAGGAGGAACACTAATTCTACCAGATTTGCGAACGTTTTGTGTATCTTGATCATCCACATGATCATTCTCAACATCCTCATGTTAATTGCTAGTATCAACCAATTGTGTATCGTCTTGTGAATCTTGAACCTCTTCAAGTTCCACTACTCTTCTACTAGTTTCTTCCAAAAGAAACTTAGTTTCCAAGAACTCTGCCTTTCGAGCAATAAACACTTTCTGTTCTGTCGGATCATAGAAATAAGATCCAATACAATCTCTAGGATATCCAATGAAGATACACTTTGTGGATCGGGCTTCCAGTTTGTTTTGAGTGTATTGCTTAGGATAAGCATCACACCCCAAACTTTTAAAATGATAATGATGGAACCCTTCCATGCCATATTTTGAAAGGTGTCCTTTCCACTTTCTTGGTTGGGGCCATATTAAAATACGGGCCGTGGAGAGCAACGCGAAACCCCAAAATGATAGAGGTAGTGTACTTCGAGCCATCATAGATCGAACCATATCCAATAGAGTCCGATTCCTCCTTTCAGACATGCCATTATGTTATGGTGTTCCAGGTGGAGTAAGTTGTGAGACAATCCCACAACTTCTAAGATACTCTTGAAATTCACTACTTAGGTATTCACCTCCTCTATCTGTACGAAGAATCTTGACCGTTTTGTTGAGTTGATTTTCTACTTCATTCTTGAAGATTTTGAACATTTCAAAAGCTTCATCTTTGTGCCTTAATAAGTACACATACCCATAATGACTATAGTCATCGGTAAAGGTAATGAAGTATCTTTCACCATTCCTAGTTATTGGTTTAAAAGATCCACATACATCCGAATGTATGATTCCTAATAAATCTTTTGCCTTTCATTAGTCCCACTAAAAGGGGCCTTTGTCATTTTACCTTGCAAACAAGATTCGCATACATCAAATGAATCATTTTATTAGTTTTCAAAAGACCATTCTTTTGGAGTTTTTGCATACGATTCTTGTTTATGTGACCAAGGCGATAATGCCAAAGATAGGAATCACTCAAATCTAATTTGAGCCTTTGGTGGTTGCTTGGTACATTGAGCTATCATATGTTGTGTTTTCATGAACCAATTCATAAATACCATTACATGGTATAGCTTTAAAATAAAACATATGATTGAATGAAACATGAATATCATTGTCAACAAACTTGAAATCATAATCACATTGTCTTAAACGGGAAACAGAAATAATGTTCTAGTCAAGCTAGGAGCATACAAACATTCTTTAAAATAACTTCCAAACCACTTGGAAGCTTCAAATGTAGTCTCCTTGGGCTTCCACGTGAACCTTTGCACCATTCCCCATGAAGAGACTAATTTCCCCTTTTGCATAATGCTCACTTCTTTTGAACCCCTGCAACAAATTGCAAATATGAGTTCCATATCCGGTATCTAGTACCCATGTGTTAGAAGAAATAATATTTAGCTCAACATGTATCATAAAGATTGTACTGAGGTTTGCCCCGCATCCCTCTTTGATCTCAATGCTTTGAGATAGACCGGACAATTGCGTTTCCAATGGCCTACCTCCCCACACTCAAAACAGGGTCATCTTGAGCAACCTTTTGCTTCTTTTCTTTGGTTTGGGTGGTTCCACTTTTGCTTTTCCTTTTCCCTTCCCCTTGACGTCCCTTCCCTTTTGTAACACTTGCCCTAGGGTCGGGGAGGTGCCTCTTCCTACTACCTCCTTCATTGATCGTAAGGACCGGTAGAACCTTTCTACCCATGCCCGCCTCGGCCGTTTTGAGCATTGAGTGAAGCTCACCAATGCTCTTGTCCCATCCATTCATGTTATAGTTCATAACAAAGCTATCAAACTTCTTGGATAGAGAGTTGAGGATCAAATTCGTTGCCAACTCATTGGACACACGACAGTTAAGCCTTTCGAGGCGATCAATGTGGCTCTTCATCTTAAGAACGTAAGATGACACCGATTGGGTCTCGTCCATCTGACATGCATGGAGTGCTCGAACCGTTTCGAAGCGCCCACCCTTGATTGTTGTTGGAACATTTCCTTCATCTGGGTGATCATGTCATAGGCATTGTGGTTCTCAAAGTCCTTTTGCAAATCGGGAATCATACTTGCTAGCATGAGACATGCGACTTGCACAGAGTCCTCGGTGTACTTGACCCATTCGGCAAAGGCCTCAACGTCATTTTCATCGGGTTGATCGGGAATGGGATCGTCTAACACATAGGACTTCTTTTCTTGCTTGAGAACGATTCTCAAGTTTCGGTACCAATCCATGAAGTTCCCATGGTTTAGACGTTCCTTTTCAAGGATTGTTCTTAGTGATAGGTTATGGACGGTCGGGTTTGTGTTGTGTTGTTTGCGGTCATTCTACAAAATTAACAAAGTTCTTATTAGTATTTCTGAAAAATTACATTTTAATCATTAATACCCTTTATGTCTCATAGACAATTAATAATAAAATCTAGAATCTAACGTTACATTTAAATATCGATTAGGTGACCTTTATCCCTTTATTTAAATTAACATGGTAGTCAACGTTTGACAATTGTAACCTATTACAATTTCTAGTGTATGGGATCGGTTAAACATCTTATGTTTGTTTGGCATGTTTATCCCATCAACACCCTTTGTACGTCATGCTTCGGTGATCCTAATGCATGATTTCCAAATTAAGTGTCCTACTTAGACACACGTTTGGATTTGCTAATATTAGTGGTTAGGTGACCTTTATCCCATAAATATGGCAAACCCACCTCAAACTCATAAGTTCCCTCTAATGTGGTTAGGTGACCTTTATCCCACATCAAGTTCTCAAATGATTCGAGTGTTGTATAAGAGGATGGTGTTTGACTTATTTAAAAGGGATTTGAATATTTAGAGGTTTCATAATTCTAGTTTAGAAAACTCTATGTACTTGTATTTACATGCTTTCAAATACAAGATACCCTATGGTTCTTTTAATAAAACCCATTTTATTATAAAATCATTAATCCTTTTTAATAACCTTTTATTAACTTTTAATGATTAAGAACCATCAATTTTTAGCTTGTTAAGTTTGTTAATGAGTTTGTAATATATGTCTAAATATCAACCAAACAATCAAACAACAAACATTCAAACAAGCATAAACATAAACATGAGTGCATAACCATAGCTACTAAGTTGACAACACTTGTTTGCCATCACAAGTGTTGTCATAAGGTCTTTCTTAAGGGTTTGTAATGACACATTATATGTGTCCATGGACTCCCACTTGAATCCATATTCAAATACTTCAAGGTCCATGTCTTTAATGTCCATCTTTGGGTCTTGATCTTGTGCATCTTCCTTTTACAAAATTATATCCTAATACATTTTTCTAATAAAAGAAATGCACCTAATCTATTTATTACATAACCAAATGAATAAATAATTACAACCCAAATAATAAACATAAATATTACAACCCAATTGAATGAATTAAAACAACCATTCCAATCATCCAAATAACTAAGACCAAAGGCTAGGTTATGCACTATCATATGAACAATCATAAACATTATTCAATAAACAAAATAAACCCCATCACCCTAAATTTTCAGCCAACATAAACTAAAAATTTGGGTTTGTTTGTCCAAACAAACAACAACCAAACATATCAACCAATTGACATTCCTATCTTTCAAAGTTTAATCATAAGCATGAAGATATAACTCTGAAAGACTTGGGGTTTACTATATCAACAAAGTCAGCCTATAATTTGTTGATAATCATCCTTTAAAACCAATTTTAAACGACAAAAAAACAAGCAAGCTATTCACATAACCGGCTCTTGATGCCATTGTTGGGTTTGTTAGAACATAAAATCATAGTTTAACCATTTAAACTTTCTGAAAACGCAGCGGAAGTTTAGCATTATGTCCACCCCCCGCTGATAGCGGAAACACGGGATGCGAGCTAGACGGGATTGTCATAACACATGGTTAATAATAGAGATGCAATATATATGTAATTGATGACATAGCATGTCATGACGACACCGGCACAAATGGAGACTTGTGTCGTGTATAATCAATGTTCACGACAGCATAGCCATAAACATAAACATAAGATGATCTCATAAACATTGATGTTAACTTGTAGTGTAAATTCCCACAACCCGAGAACAAGTATGCAATGTTCAAGCTTAAGCAAACAAAATGTTCCAAAAGTATCAATGTTTAACAAGATGCTAATTCCTCCAAAATGCATCCTAGGGTCTCCTCTAAAGGCAGCATTCCTAGAACTTCAATTACCTTGATCACCTGAAAAGAGATGCTCAAAACGGTCAACATAATTTTGGTGAGCTTCGCAGGTTTTAAGTAATAAAAGATGTTAAGATGAAAACAGTAAGTAGGTTTAATAAAAACTACCGCAACTACACTTATGCGTAGGCGGTTTTACCAGTTATAAATGACTACAGCCAAACCTAATCATCGGTTCCACACGGGAATTGGTGGCTGTAAAGAGAGCATTCCCAAAAGTAAATAGTTTAATAAGACGTAGCAAGATCCACACAGCGCATACGTATAGTTTATAATCAAACCAATCCTTAGGTCCCATTACCGGGATTAATGGTTATATTGAAAGATCCACACAGAAGAACCACATAGAAGTCCCACATAGAAGTCCCACACAGCCAAATAGTATCACCAAACAAGTAGTATTATCCAACAAGTAGTAAAGCATCCAACAAGTAGTAAGCATCCCATGAGTTTCACATGACGTAGCAAGATCCACACAGCGCATACGTATATGTTACAACCAAACCAGTACTTAGGTCCCAATACCGGGATTAATGGTTGTACTGAAAGATCCACACAGAAGATCCACACAGAAGTTCCACACAGAAGTCCCACACAGAAGTCCCACACAGAAGTCCCACACAGCCGAGGCATCCAACCACAATAGCATTCACAGGTAGGGTCAATCAACACATAATATCAAATAGTAGCACATAGTATTATGATACCACTAAGTGACATACACAGTGGTAATATAGCATGTAGTTCAAGTTCATATAGCATCAATCAACAAGACAAACAAGGTAAGATACTCATAGAAGTAGCAGCCACTTCCACCAAGGAAGGTGCTTGAAAACAAGTTAAGTAGGTGAGCATTCTTTTCCTCCAAGTTGAAAATATTTAAAAAGTTTGATAAGAGTAAAAAGGGGCCACGAAACTCACGGTATAGAAGATAGGTTCCAATGGTGGTAGATTCCAAGGGTAAGATGTTATGAACCGTCAAACACCTATTGATAGTTATTGACAAGCATTAATAATGATCATAAAGCATAAGATGATGTTTAATAGGTTCGGGCAGTTTCGGTTCGGTCGTGGGTAGCACACACACAAGCAGGCATACACTTATCAGACCTTATGTAGGTCCAAGTACTAAGAATAGTCCCAAATGGATTTTCGGTAGTTGTAAAAGGTTAGGTTATTTTGTATGGAAATAGTTTGTGCCTGTTGATAGCGTTGACTTTAATCTTTGTGGTCAAGCTATGACACTCTTATTGATGTTACCTTATCATCATAAGACCTCCAGAAAGGGGAATTCACACACACACACATCATTATTCACACAACAGGATTGGACACACGAATCAATCCTCCATTCGCACGAATGGACCTTCAGTCGCACGAATCAACTTCACTCGTGCGATTGAACCTTCATTCGAATGACTGGCATTTCATTCGTGCGACTCAATCATAATCGCACACACATTCACTCGCATGGACTCAATCGCACACACATTCAATCAACACATCCAGGCGCATGACTCAGTCGTACGACTCACCCCAGTCGCACCACTCAGTCTCACGATAGACTCAGACGCATAGACTCAGTCGCATACACATTCAATCGTACACACCAGGTGCATGACTCAGTCGTACGACTCACCCCAGTCGCACCACTCAGCCGCACGATAGACTCAGACGCATAACTCAGTCGCACGACTCACCCCAGTCGCACGGCTCAGTCGGCCGAAAGACCCAGTCACCCTAAAGACCAGTCACCCTGTACAGCAGGTCATGACTGCTGAGACCTCGAGCAGCGTCCAGCTACTCCGAGCACGGGTTTCACATGCCAAGAACCTCCAGAATACCTATTCTAACATGTATAAACAAGATGCACACTCAGAAACGCAACACACAAGCCCCACGACCACATGTGCTCGGATGAACCCGAGCACCTGAAACCCTAGAAAATCACAGCTATAAATTAAGCAAAAAGGGACAACCATGGTCGTCTACCTGCTTGAAACGTGATGTCTAAGCTGTAACCGAGGTCTAGCCGACGAAAACGAGACAAATCGGGGCAATTTTGGTGCTAGGTTGAAGAAGAAGAAGAAGAAGCGTAGAAGAGGAAGAAGAGAGCAGATGGTGAAGATGGTGAAGTGTTAGGCTGGTGGATGGGTATTTATACCCAGCCCCAGTTTGGCCATTGTCAAGTTTAGTCCTTGCACTTAAGCCCCGTGTCCCCAATTTCATTTAGGTAGAAAACGACGTAAAAACGCGCGTTATACCGATTATAATGATGTGTTTAAGGTTGTTTGTAGCATTTCACATAATATAGTTAGTGATGTTGTCGGTGCTATTCATAAGCGTTTTAAATGATATGGATATAATTATTGATAACATCACTGAAACGGATAATAGACTAAACATGAATCCTCACAAATAGTCTATGAAGGTGAGGAATGAATGTTCTAAGGATAGTTAACGCAATTTCACGTTAAATGACGGACCTTGAAGTGACGGATGTCATAGTATCCCCAGTTGAGAGAATTTCGTCCCGAAATTCAACTGGTGCTAGGTCCAAGCGTGTCATCCTCGAATAGACGTGGATACTTGAGCTTCACCCGATCCTCTCGTTCCAACATGAATTCCGGTCCCCGTTTGGAGTTCCATCTCACGCGAACGATCGGTATTTTGCTGCGTCTCAAGCGTTTGACCTTTAGGTCCATGACCACTATAGGTTCCTCAATGAAATGAAGCTTTTCGTTGGTATTGATTTCCTCAATTGGTACGTGTGAGGACTCAATGGCCAAACACTTTTTGAGGTTCGACACGTGAAAAGTATCATGTACACCACTGAGTTCTTGTGGCAACCTCAATCGGTAATCCACGGGCCGATTCTTTCTGTAATCTCGAATGGTCTAATGTATCGAGGGGCTAACTTCCCTTTCTTTCCAAATCGTACAATTCCCTTCGGGGAGAGACTTTGAGTAGTACATGATCTCTAACATTGAATTCTAGAGGCTTCCGACGGTTGTTGGCATAGCTCTTTTGGCGATCTCTTGCAGCTTTTAGTCTGTCTTGGATTTGAAAAAAAAATCTTGTCAGTTGTCTCTTGAATGATCTCTGGGCCCGTAAGCTGGCTCTCACCAACTTCAGCCCAACAAACTGGGGATCTACATTTCCTCCCGTATAATGCTTCAAATGGTGCGCATCCAATGCTTGTATGATAGCTGTTGTTGTAGGAGAACTCAATCAATGGTAAATGAGTGTCCCAGCTGCCACCAAAATCGATTTACACAAGCTCTGAGCATATCTTCCAATGTTTGTATGGTTCATTCACTTTAGTCATCTGTTTGTGGGGATAGGCGGTACTCATATCTAATCGAGTGCCCATCACTTTCTGTAACGTCTGCCAAAATCGTGAAGTAATTCGGCTGTCTCTGTCGGATATGATTGACACCGGTACCTCGTACCGTGTCACGACCTCTTTGATGTACAACCTTGCCAGCTTATCCATTTATAGTCTTCACGGATGGGCAAGAAGTGAGTGGATTTTGTCATTCGACCCACACGACCCATATCGAGTCGTGTCCGCTAGACGTTCTCGGGAGTTTAGTAATAAAATCCATGGCTATGTTCTCCCATTTCCACTGGGAATTTCAGGTTGCTGCAATAATCCTGATGGTTTTTGATGTTCAGCCTTAACTTTCGAGCACGTCAAGCATCGGCTTACATACATAGCAATGTCTCTCTTCATGCCTGGCCACCAGTATAGATCCTTAAGATCGTGATACATACTGCACCAGGATGAACAGAATATCGTGTCTTGTGCGCTTCCTCCATGATCAGGGTACGAACATCTCTCCATTTGGGTACCCATATGCGATCCATGAAGTACTGTATGCCATCATCCTTGTAATTCGTCTGTTTGTCTAACCCTCAGAACTCTTCTCTCGCGAGGTTTTCTTCTTTCAATGCTTCCCTTTTTGCAAGTTGGATCTGAGCTTTCAAGTTCGTCTGAATAGTTAATCCAAGCTCGAGCACGTAGTGGTTCCACGCGCTCTTTACGACTTAGGGCGTCAGCCACCACATTTGCTTTCCCCAATCAAACTTCTTGTCTTTCTGAGTCATCAAGGTTAACGGTTTGGCAACCTTTGAGAAATTTGCAATGAAGCGACGATAGTATCCGGCCAACCTAAGAATTGCCGTATCTCCGAAGGTGTCTGGGGTGCATCCCAGTTCTTCCCTGCTTCAATCTTTCCGGGATCTACATGAATCCACTTTTGTTAACCACCTGACCCAGAAACCTCACTTTTCGAAGCCAAAACTCGCACTTCGAGTACTTGGCGTAAAGTTTCTCTTCTTGCAATAGGCTCAGTGGCCCGAAGTTGTTCCTCGGAGTCTTCTTTCGATCGAGAATATATAAGTATATCGTTGATGAACACAATCACAAACTTATCCAAGTAAGGTTTGCATACTCGGTTCATCAGGTCCATGAACACAGCTGGTTCATTAGTCAGTCCGAACGGCATGACTAAGAACTCATAATGCCTATAACGAGTCCTGAATGCTGTTTTCGGTATGTCATCCTCAAAACTCTCAGTTGATGATATCCAGAACGGAGATCAATCTTGGAGAAATATGAAGCTCCTTGTAACTGGTCAAATAAATCATCGATTCTGGGTAAAGGGTACCGATTCTTCACAGTCAACTTGTTCAACTCACGAAAATCGATGCACATGCGGAACAACCCGTTTTCTTTTTTGACAATAGGACCGGTGCTCCCTATGGCGAATGACTCGGTCGAATAAAACCCTTCTCCAGTAGTTCCTTAATTGGCTAGATAATTCTTGTATTTCAGACGGCGCTAACCGATACGGTGCTTTTGCTACCGGCGTAGCTCCAGAACTAACTCGATACGAAATTCCACCTGTCGTGGAGGAGGCAATCCCGACAAGTCATCAAGAAATACTCCTGGAAGATCTCGTACTATAGGAATATCTACCAACTTGTTGCCTTCTTCTTTCTTTCCATTACACGGGCCGAGATGCGTAACACTGCTTTTGTAAACATCGTCATGTCTTCATGCAAATGATAAGCTTTAGAGTTCTTCCGGTCGTTCTCCTTGTATCTTGAGTACCTCCTCGTTTGGCATGGGGATTCGTACTACTTTCTCCCGACCAACAATCTCGGCTCCGTGCTTCGACAACCAATCCATTCCCACAATCACATCGAAGCTCCCAACTCGAAAGGTATTATGTCTATGTCGAGGCATGGTTCTCCAATATCCTGGAGCACTCTCTAAAAATCTCATCTGCTTGTACACTCTACCGTTGGCCATTTCTACAGAGAAGCTAGTCTCTAGTCTACTAGGGTTCAAGGCAAGCGTGTGTACAAAGTCAGAAGATATGAAAGTATTGTCTGCTCCAGTACCAAACAATTTGAAGGCGAAGGGGTGGTTGAGCAAATACGTACCTGTATCAACATTCGGGTCCTGACGGGCGTCATTTGCTCCGATAACGAATGCACGTCCTTTGGCAGCACTTCTTTGATTCCCTTGGCCTGGGTTGCCAGCTATGGCCATCACTTGTTGCTGGTTATTCCTTGTTGACCCGGTGCCCTATTCAGTCTGGGGCACATGTTCCGGTAGTGACCAAGACCTCCACACTCATAACAAGCCCTGGCATTCCCGGCGGGGTTAGCCGCGTTGACGAGTGTCACCAGGTTCGATGCAACTCTACAATCTCTCGCTAGGTGCCCCGGGCGCCTACAGTTCACACACGCCCGACACGGCATTGCTGGGGGGTGATGAAGGTTGCACCTGTCACATTTGGGGTGTGGGCCAGCATATTCTTTCTTTCCCTGAGTCACAGCCCCAAATTTTGGGTCGTCTTGGCCTTCTTATCAAACCTTCCGGCGTTAGACCGGCTCGTTTCCCCAACCTCCTTTCTCTTCTCTGTTCCTTGGTTATACTGATCATAGTATCATTACTCCTGTGGAATTGATGATTCAGAAGAGTGTCGCTCACTTGAGTCACTATAGTTGGAATCAGTGCGGCTAGCTGCTGAGCGATCATAGCAGCTATATCAGGGTTTTCAGTTCCCTGGTTGTCGCCAGCTGGGGCGCCACCTGTTCTTGGTGGTCTACCCCTATCTCTGCCTTGTGGGGTCTCACCATCTTGGTTGGTACTACGTGTGACTCTTCGAGGCGGCATCTTCTAATCATAGAAAGGTGCAAACATGTAAACTTTAGTCATTTCTAAGATACACGTATGATTCCACTCATCAAGTTCCAATAACCCATGCTTCGGTCCATCAAGATCATCACGTAGCCTAGTTTAAGCACATTCTTAGTATACCGGTGATGCTTATATATAGGGTTCCCCGCAGCGTTCCCACCACATCCACGATACACCTTGAATGACACTTAAACCGGTTACACGACATCCTAATTTTCCTTAGCATCATCCTATAAAATAACATAGTGTATGTGTAGAGGGTGTCATCACTCCTCTATATTTCCTGTAGTCCACTTTCATTTTAAGCATTCAATCAGTTCCTAGTTACTGAGAGGCTAAGTGGAGGAATGTCTCACAAAGAATAAGATCAATGTCATGATTGGAAATACCATGAAGGCTCTAAATAAGACAGGACTTAGGTAATAGTAGGTGTTAGTAATGTTACCATACCCTTAATAAGGTCTTACTAGAATTATGATCCTAGCACCTTAGGGTATAGAATACAAAACTAGTAATACTCATGATCGTTACCTCATGGTATGATTAGCCAGACTTCTCATGCAAGGCGAATTGCAATTACGTGTGCACCCGTAATGGTAATTTGCCTTGCATGGTCACCCTTAGCTTCACTTACCCTAGTTAACATCATAGTATTGTCCACATTCATCAAGCACAGATCATGTAATGCCCTCATGTCCATGAGCCAATAGTATTCCAATAGTAGAATGTAATAGCAAGTAAACTCTAAGCACATAAGCACAATATGTCTAATGATAGCTGCCTATCCTTCATACTTTCAGGATTTCAGGCATAATCATGTTAGGGTCGGATTTAGTATCCGAGATCGACGCTACGCGTGATCACCGAAGTTCCCTTCTGTTTAGGTATCTCGACCTAATGATGTGATGTTGTGCGCATACAACGTAAGGTTCCAGTATAAGGGTATCCCATAGAGAAAGACTAAGAGTAATAGTGTCTTCCTCAGGATGATCAGATAGCAAGCACATATGCATAGCATCAGGTATAGTGACAAGAAACAAGCGTAGAGGAACATACATATAATATTTGATGCAAGCCAGTCCTAGCATGCATTCTACATGAAGGTTCCTAGGTTATAGTCTAGGTCAAGTGTAATTGCCTAATTCTCTATAACCAATGGCTCTGATACCAGTCTGTCACACCCCCGCTGATAGCGGAAACACGGGGATGCGAGCTAGACGGGATCGTCATAACACATGGTTAACAACAGAGATGCAATATATATGTAATTGATGACATAGCGTGTCATGACGACACCCGGTACAAATGGAGACTTGTGTCGTGTATAATCAATGTTCACGACAGCATAGCCATAAACATAAACATAAGATGATCTCACAAACATTGATGTTAACTTGTAGTGTAAATTCCCACAACCCGGGAACAAGTATGCAATGTTCAAGCTTAAGCAAACAAAATGTTCCAAAAGTATCAATGTTTAACAAGATGCTAATTCCTCCAAAATGCATCCTAGGGTCTCCTCTAAAGGCAGCATTCCTACAACTTCAATTACCTTGATCACCTGAAAAGAGATGCTCAAAACAGTCAACATAATTGTTGGTGAGCTTCGCAGGTTTTAAGTAATAAAAGATGTTAAGATGAAAACAGTAAGTAGGTTTAATAAAAACTACCGCAACTACACTTATGCGTAGGCGGTTTTACCAGTTATAAATGACTACAGCCAAACCTAATCATCGGTTCCACACGGGAATTGGTGGCTGTAAAGAGAGCATTCCCAAAAGTAAATAGTTTAATAAGACGTAGCAAGATCCACACAGCGCATACGTATAGTTTATAACCAAACCAATCCTTAGGTCCCATTACCGGGATTAATGGTTATATTGAAAGATCCACACAGAAGAACCACACAGAAGTCCCACACAGAAGTCCCACACAGCCAAATAGTATCACCAAACAAGTAGTATTATCCAACAAGTAGTAAAGCATCCAACAAGTAGTAAGCATCCATGAGTTTCACATGACGTAGCAAGATCCACACAGCGCATACGTATAGGTTACAACCTTACCAGTCCTTAGGTCCCAATACGGGATTAATGGTTGTACTGAAAGATCCACACAGAAGATCCACATAGAAGTTCCACACAGAAGTCCCACACAGAAGTCCCACACAGAAGTCCCACACAGAAGTCCCACACAGCCGAGGCATCCAACCACAATAGCATTCACAATATAGAAGATAGGTTCCAATGGTGGTAGATTCCAAGGGTAAGATGCTATGAACGTCAAACACCTATTGACAGTTACTGACAAGCATTAATAATGATCATAAAGCATAAGATGATGTTTAATAGGTTCGGCAGTTTCGATTCGGTCGTGGGTAGCACACACACAAGCAGGCATACACATATCAGACCTTATGTAGGTCCAAGTACTAAGAATAGTCCCAAATGGATTGTCGGTAGTTGTAAAACGTTAGGTTAGTTTGTATGGAATAGTTTGTGCCTTGTTGATAGCGTTGACTTTAATCTTTGTGGTCAAGCTATGACACTCTTATTGATGTTACCTTATCATCATAAGACCTCCAGAAAGGGGAATTCAAACACACACACACATCATCATTCACACAACAGGATCGGACACACGAATCAATCCTCCATTCGCACGAATGGATCTTCAGTCGCACGAATCAACTTCACTCGTGCAATTGAACCTTCATTCGTACGACTGGCCTTTCATTCGTGCGACTCAATCACAATCGCACACACATTCACTCGCATGGACTCAATCGCACACACATTCATCGCACATTCAATCGCACACATCCAGGCGCATGAGTCAGTCGTACGACTCGCCCCAGTCGCACCACTCAGTCTCACGATAGACTCAGACGCATTGACTCAATCGCATTCACATTCAATCGTACACACCCAGGCGCATGACTCATCGTACGACTCACCCCAGTCGCACCACTCAGTCGCATGATAGACTCAGATGCATAACTCAGTCGCACGACTCACTCCAGTCGCACGGCTCAGTCGGCCGAAAGACCCAGTCGCCCTGTACAGCAGGTCGCGACTGCTGAGACCTCGAGCAGCGTCCAGCTACTCCGAGCACGGGTTTCACACGCCAAGAACCTCCAGAATACCTATTCTAACATGTCTAAACAAGATGCACACTCAGAAACGCAACACACAAGCCCACACGACCTCATGTGCTCGGATGAACCCGAGCACCCAAAACCCTAGAAAATCGCAGCTGTAAATTAAGCAAAAATGGACAACCGTGGTCGTCTACCTGCTTGAAACGTGATATCTAAGCTGTAACCGAGGTCTAGCCGATGAAAACGAGACAAATCGGGGCAATTTTGGTGCTAGGTTGAAGAAGAAGAAGAAGAAGCGTAGAAGAGGAAGAAGAGAGCAGATGGTGAAGACGGTGAAGTGTTAGGCTGGTGGATGGGTATTTATACCCAGCCCCAGTTTGGCCATTGTCAAGTTTAGTCCTTGCACTTAAGCCCCGTGTCCCCAATTTCATTTATGTAGAAAAAGACGTAAAAAACGCGCGTTATACCGATTATAATGATGTGTTTAAGGTTGTTTGTAGCATTTTACAAAATATAGTTAGTGATGTTGTCGGTGTTATTCATAAGCGTTTTAAATGATATGGATATAATTATTGATAACATCACTGAAACGGATAATAGACTAAACATGATATCCTCACAAATAGTCTATGAAGGTGAGGAATGAATGTTCTAAGGATAGTTAACGCAATTTCACGTTAAATGACGGACCTTGAAGTGACAGATGTCACACATTATAACTTTGTTTATAAGCTAAAAAATATGTTCATTAGATGACCATATTGATGTATAAAACAAACCCAAAGAACAAAGGATCATTTATGTGAATTAGCATGCTATGAACATATGTAAAACTACATAAAATCACAGCTTCATTGAGCTGTGAAACTACCTTACTGCAGCAGCAAAAGGTCGACCAAAAGAAGGTTGAATGATGTCCAAAATTCAGCCAAGACTTCAAGGATAGAAGTCCTCAAGCTAGTATACCCCAAGCTCCTTGCAAACACACCTTCTTGTTAGGTAGAAAACACCAAGAACAACTTGAAAAACCAGCTCAAAAAACACTTTCAGCTGCTGCTCAAAACCGTAGGATAGATAGAAAAAGAGCTGAATTCTTGTTGTAGTTACATGTCCTTAGATTGTGAGAAAGAGAGTGCTACTTATGCACTAGTTAGTGGAGACATTTGCATGTGCTTGTTCTTCCCAAAGACATTAGTGGAGCATGCAAGTGCTTGTTCTTACCAAGAGAATCAAAGGAAAAGAAAAACCTCACACATGCATGTGTGGACGGTTTCAAGGATGAAACAAAAATGTTTTTCTTTTCCTTTTTAATTAAAACACACACATACACACATGCCTAGTCTTGTAACAATAACCATTTAATTGTATAAGTAGTATACTCTCATTATTATTTGGTGTTATAAAACTAATTTAAATAACACTTCAAATAATATTATTGAACAAAATATCCTAATAAATTGTTCCATCTCATATGCAACTTATTTAGAAAACCCATTTTCTAAATTGGTGTAAATATTTAATTGCATGATTATATCATCAATTAAATATTATTGGTGTTTGCTAAGCTTGTTATTGGGTATAACCCGACTTGGATCATAACGTACTAACCACATCAATATTCTAAGTGTCTTGGGCACATAGAATCCTACAACCAACAGTACAATCATCTAACTGCTTGTTGCTATTTGTATTTACGAAAAAAGCCCCTGTGTATTTAACCAAAACTCTTCTAGTCAGTGCAAAAAAAAAAAGATTACATACTGTTTTTAGCCTCTATTTTTTAAGCTAGACTCTCCTTAAAAATTAAAAAGGAAAGTATAATGTCGAGCCATATCTAATTAACATCCAACACCAAACTAAAAACGACTGCCTAGAATAAAGATTATAACTGTAAGCTTGTAATGATTTCAAACCCATTTGAAAAAATAAAAATCAAAAAGAGAAGATTAGATTCATAGAGTTACCTGATATGCTTCAAATTATACATATAAAACATATCAATTGCACATCAATTATTCTATAAACTCTTACTGAAAATGATGATTTGATACCTAAATCGTTCATATTGTGTTTTCAGGCTTGGAAAAGACCAAGATGAACAAAAGGAGCATAAATAAGAAGAAAATGAAGAAAACCAAGTTTTGGAATTCAAGCATGGGCCATGCTTCATGAGGCACGCCCCTTGCCTTGCCTGAAACACACCCCTGTGCTAATTTGACACACTCCCGTGATTGGACATCTGACAGGACAAAAATTACTTTCCCAAAAGCAGTCACGGGGCCGTGCCCCATTGTCACGAGGTCGTGTTTGCCCCTTTCACGGGGTCATGCCCCATTTGTCACGGGGCCGTGCCCGACAACTCCTGCACGTACGAGCCGACCAAATTTCGTAAGCATTGTACTATCACGGGGCCGTGCCTTTTAGGCACGGGGCCGTGCTTAAACACTCCAGAAAGCCTATAATAGGACTTCATTTGCAACTTTGAGAAGAAGCTTTTGGGAGGTGAAGTGCTGGTGTTCCCTCTCGGGAACCCAGCCTTTGGAGGTCCTTAGAAGGTTTTGGAGGTGCATTCAACACTTAGAAGAAGGTCGGGATCGTTAAACATCATCCATAGAGAATCATCGTTTTGATTGTTCTAATTCATCGATGATTTTCATTACTATCTTCTATCTTTGTTGTTAGGTTCAAGCTCATTATGAGCTAAACTTCATTTGTTATCCTATTTAGTGGAACTTATGTAATTTGTGATGAACTAATTGTGTGACAAATATTGTGTTAATGTTATGGTAGTCTTGGGAAAATTTTCGATGGGTAGCACCTATATTTGAACGGGGGGTTATAAGTTTATGGTTTGTAATTATGATTGTCATACACGGTTGAATAATGTATGATCAACTTTTATTCATAACAAACTATGGCTAATTAACTAGAGATGGTTATTAGAAATCATAAGACCTTAACTTTCTGATCATTTACGGGTTCCCTTTTATTAGTCTGAGAAATCTACAGTAATTGTTATCGTTTTCTAAAATTAATGGTATGTTGGAAAGAAACTTGATCAACTCTCTTCTTACATTAAGTTATGTTTTCAGAAATCGTATGTCGAAAAGGACACAAAAGATTTACCTACATTACTAGGGCTTTGACCTAAGCATAAATCTCAACCTGACGTGGTCCTAGTCACTACGGAGCGGATAGACGAGAAATCGCGCCAACTCATCTTTATAAACATTAACATAATTACTTTAATCAATATCTTTAATCACACCACCAATTCATCACAGTTACATAAGTGTTATCTAAATTAGGATAACAGCCTTACTTCACTAAAAGAATCACCAAAGTCTCAATCTATCTTTATCTATCTTTATTTATTGTTATTTTGTTTAACTTATCATTTTCTAAATCAAAAATTGATAGCCAATTATGAGGGTTGTTGAGTAGGCTTAGTGTGTCCACGGATTGATACTCGGTTCTTACCAAAACTATATTACCTCACGATAGGTACACTTGCCTTTTGTGTGTGTAGTTAGTATTAGTAATAACCATTTAAAACTTAATCTGTGTGAAAATCCTTTATCAAAAATATATATACTATCCACACGCATCAAGTTTTGGCGCCGTTGCCGGGGACACATGGTAGTTTGAAAGGCAATCCAAATTTTTGACTATTTGTTTTTCTTTAAAAAAAATTAATAATTATAAAAAAAAGAAGTCGATCCACAAAATGCTATCAAGGTTGAAAATAATGAGGGACTAAGCTTTAAAGTCAATGGTAATCGGTTATTGGCCAAATCGATATACCAGCTAATATTTTCTTGGAGGTGATAAACCTCCACCTCATAAAAACTAATTGTGGGGAAGGGTCTAGCCAAGAACCCGTAACCAAAACATGGCTCTATGTTACTTTCAGTCTGTTTATTTTTATTTTGTATGCTTAGGACTTTAACTTTCTTCTTAAATAAATTGGTGATGTTTTAGATTAATCCCAATGTATTCTTTTGAGCTCATTCAAGGTGGCTGTGGAAAAACGATCGCACGCATTTGACTCATCATTTTAGAGGAGTTTTCGTTTCCTTTCTCTACTTAATATTTATTGTTAATCACATTGAGTGCAATGTGAAGTTTAAGTGTGGGGAAGGGTATCTATGCTTGATACTTTGCTTATAAACAGGTCCAAGTTATAATTAAATCTTTTGCCAAAAGTCACTCTAGTTTTAATGTTTATGGCAACAACACAGGAAACATGAAACAATTTTTTATAAAAAAAATATAAATATACGTTTTTGAGAAATAAATAAGCAAATAAAGCAAACCCAAATAACCTTAAAATGTTTTTTGTGATATCCTGAAAAGCAAACGAGTTGGTAAAAATATTCAAATATGTAAAATGAAATACTTATATCCAATTCCATCCTATGTGTGAGCTTATTTTGAGCCTTAAACAAGCTTTTACATTTATGTATTTTTGCTTTCATTATGGATATATTGAGGGTGCCTTATATGGCGTGTGAATTAGAACTTGTTTTGGGTATGCATTTTAAAACCTTATAAGTGTTTCTTGCATAAAAGGATTTAGGCAATTAGGAAAACCCAACATTCGAGCCTCTACCATTTTCAAATATCCTTACCCAAACATTATCCCTAGTTAGCCCCGTTGAGCTTAAACGTTTTCATTTTCCATCACCCAAACCACTAAGCCATTTAACCAAAAGCCTTCAACAATACCCGTTTTCGTTAAAGACATGTTTTGGCTTATTTCAAAAAAAAAGAGAGAGAAAGAAAGAAAGAAAGAAGAAAGAAAGAAAGATAAAAGAAAAAGGAAGAAGAAAAAACTAGTTTCGTCATTTTGTGGTATTTTAAATATGTGATCAGAAACAAAAAAATGATATGAAAAATGCCCAACCTGTGAAGAATTTATTTCACGAAGGAAAATGCAGCAAAAACCAAACCAAATCCAAGAATTCGACATCCAAATCCGTTGGGTGCTTTTAGGCTCCAAGCCGAACTACACTAAAAAAAAGGATAGCTACGTATATCTTCGGGTTAAGGAGGAGGTGTAGTTTTTGAAAATGCAATACGGTCTTGACAATCTGACCATAAACGAGTCCTCGAGTTTGTATATCCCTTGCAGCTTGAGTATTGTATGGGGAAACCTTTTTATTACTTTCCTGTTAGTTTATATCAATCAAATAAGCCAAGATAATCGTCTTTAGCATTTAGCCACTTTTTTCCCAGATAATCCATACCCTAAACCTAAGCCAAGTTACAACCCATCAAAGACCTAATGATTTATGCAAGTAAATACCTAAAACAGGTGGAGATTTGATCCCTTACCAAGCATATGATTTCACACGTATTCATAGTAGGCAATTGAGCGTATTAGTCATACTTCATCTTATGTATGATTCCATATATATAGCCGAGTGTGAGTGCACTTTGTGAGAAGTGTGAAGTTTTACATGTTAAAAATCTTTACAAACCATTCTATTGCTTGAAAGGATATCATTCCACATGTGCTTAACTGTGTATATTTAGGTAAACCAAGTTTGCTTGTATAGTTCTCGAAAAACATATTTATATCTTGAGTTATTTGGTTTTTGGTGGTGTTGCTATTTTGAGTGATTTTGCTTGAGGACAAGCAAAGTTTAAGTGTGGGATATTTGATGTGCTTCAAATTATACATATAAAACATATCAATTGCACATCAATTATTCTATAAACTCTTACTGAAAATGATGATTTGATACCTAAATCGTTCATATTGTGTTTTCAGGATTGGAAAAGACCAAGATGAACAAAAGGAGCATAAATAAGAAGAAAATGAAGAAAACCAAGTTTTGGAATTCATGCATTGGGCCATGCTTCATGAGGCACGCCCCCATG